>CM077189.1:21754265-21764265 GCA_039654105.1 Coreius guichenoti
CTATCTATCTATCTATCTATCTATCTATCTATCTATCTATCTATCTATCTATCTATCTATCTATCTATCTATCTATCATCTAACTGTCTGTCTGTCTGTCTGTCTGTCTATCTAAAGTATAATGATATAATTTATAAATATATACATATAAAAATGCTTTCTAAAGCATCTGAATATTATTTCCTTGATATTATACAGAATTGATGGTTGCTCAAAAATCTAACCTTACTGAAACATATTTTTGCGCATGCATTTGTATCTCACAGCGGTGTTTGTTGCATCGCTGCATGTATTTATGTATTTATCCATTGAGAGGCACACAGCATGACCTACAGCTCCGTTCTGAGCATCTTGGGGGCTGGTATTCCCCCCGGGCCTCTCATCTTTTACTGTGCTGTGACAGAAAATGGAGGCAGCGAGCGCAGAGTGCTGCATTAAAAACCCTTTACCCATTGGTGATTTATAAGCGTCCGCCCAGCCAAGCCCACAACGCCACACCATCTTTCCTGCGAGAGGCCATTTGTGAATTTCAGCTCTGGGGGGGTCGGGTGCTTCATCACAAAGACCCAACTTCACCATGAGACGGTTGCACATCTAGTCATTTTGCATTTTAATAGTTATTCTCACTTATTCAATCGTGATGCAGTGTTGGTGAAGTAGCTGAGCAAGACGAAGTACTACAATTATATGATATCCTCTCATTGACACCAGGTAGTCCTGACAATGAATATTTGAATATGGCAATAGCAGAGATGAGGAAAGAACCAGGTATGTTTTTCATTGAACAACTGCACCTGGTGGAGTCTCAGGTCACCAAATAAAAAAATAACTCTCTATCTGGACGGGGCTCTATGACCTTGAGATGGGCCAAAATTATTCTGAATCAATGAGGTGCGTTTCCCCAAAGCATCGTTAGCCAACTATGGTCGCAAGTTCCGTTGAACTCTGTTGGTAACGGCAGAATTTGTGAGCAATAGTTGCTTTTGGGAAACGCGTCAAAGTGGTAGTTCCGTGGACTGTCAATGGAGTGACAGAAATCTCTCAGAATTCATTAAAATATCTTCATTTGTGTCTCGAAAATGAATAAAAGTCTTACAGGTTTGGAACTACATGAAGGGGGAGTAAATGGTGACAGAATTTTCTTTTTTGGGTGATCTAACCTTTTAATGCAACAACACTAATGTGCCCCAAAAGACAGATTTATTTCAATGTTTTCAATTCTTTGTACTCCGCTTTCCTGTTTGTGAGGGCTTTGTGCAGTGAGGGCTAGTAGTAAATTTGTCAGAGCAGATGTGGAAAGCCTTTTTTTCTTCAGATAGTTCCATATATTCAGTCTGATCTCAGCTGATGATCCATGGGCTTGTGCTCAGAAGAATCGCTGCCCTTAAATGTCATATGCTGCTGTCATGGTAACACACACACACACACATTATATATATATATTACAGTCAAACCAAAATTTATTCAGATACCTTCAACATTTTCAAACATTATCACAGTTTATTCGCTATAGTTTAGAAAATGGTAATAAAATATGATAAGAACTCAGAGTTAAACTGCATCAGAACAAATTCATCTTGATAATGTCAGATAACTTTGATAGAAAGGTATTTAATGGATTACAATCAACCAATCAGCTGTCAGCTGTTCAATTTAAGTACACAATTAGATAATACCAATTTAGGTCAACCAATGACCAAGCAATGCTTCATTTTGTTCAGTCTGTGGTGTAAAAGGTCGCATTAGCAATTAAAGAAAAAACACTTAAGCAAAACATGGTCAGGTCAAAGTGTCTGAATAATTGTGGTCCCAAATTTATATCAATTTTACTGGTAGTCCACAGTATGAAGAATTCTGCGGTATAATAAGTCACAGTTTACTTTACTTTGCTATCCTCACTTACATAAATGAACTATAGTGTCCTGTACCCACTAGTAAAAAAAATTATATCTGGTGTCTGAATAATTTTTGGTTTGACTGTATGTGTGTGTGTGTGTGTGTGTGTGTGTGTGTGTGTGTGTGTGTGTGTGTGTGTGTGTGTGTGTAAGGATACATTAAATAGTGACAGTAAGGACAGTAAAGACATTTATAATGTTACAAAACATTTCTGTTTCAAATAATTGATTTTCTTTTCAACTTTCTATTCATCAAAGAATCCTGAAAAAATTGTATCACAGTTTCCACAAAAATGTTAAGCAGCTCAACTTAACATTGTTAATAATAATACATTTTTCAAAAACATAAAAATGTGCTGAATTTTATGTATTTGTATATGAATTATATATATAATCAAGTCTGACATTTGATCAAACAAACAAGGAATGTTTGTTGCTTATGTAAGATGTGCAGTTGTGTCATCCAAAGTGTGCATTGTTCTGGAGTTGTAATGGTAGTCCTGACACACACACACACACACACACACACACACACACACAGGAAAATAATGAAGATGATGAAAACTGGAAAAGACTTTAGGGTTTGCGAAGGGTTGTTATGGCGATCAGTGGCAAATGTGCTGGCTTGATGTCTACATGATCAGGCCGGGCCACAGACAGACTAACGAGTGTATGGCGTTACCCATGATCCTCTGAATAAACACAGTAAGCATCTGTTTCATCATGAATCAACTTCCATATAATGATGAAGATGTGTTTCAAGGGTAAAAATAGAGGAAATAAAAAGTTGTCACAGGACATGGACATGCACAGGAAAATGTCAACAAATTTCTGAAACCAGTTTATTTCTGATGCTTTTCAAAACAAAATAATGACTCATATACATACACACAGAGAGTTATCCTTGTGTTTATGAAATTCATTCAATGGACAGTCTGAGATCAATAAGACATTCATAGCAAACTTAAGATTCAGATTCAAGACAAACTATTTGTTGTTATAAAAGACGTTTAAAAAAAAAAAAAATATATATATATATATATATATATATATTTGTTTATAGACTGTGACAAATAAATGTACATATGGGGGGGGGCTGCATGCAAATACTGTCTGCATTTATGCCTGAATAAAGGCCCTTAATGTCATCATTTGAGCTCTGACCTGTGATTTCCTCTTCTCAATGATCAGAGAAACCCTTCGAGTGGTAAACAGGTTAGAGGGGAAATGCATGTAATCCAAGTCCCACGTTTGGAAATGAGAGGATCTTTTGTGTAGCACAGGCGTGTGATGCACTGCTATGTAATTTACATATGGCTGTGCTCTTTGTAAATATGCAGGGAGGACTCAGACAGGCACTGCCAAAACACACAACCACTCTCGGAGAATACAATGGCTGGCCTCTTGTTCAACATCTATGCAATGAATAAATGAATAATGTTGCACCAGAAGAAATCTGCAACAGGCGTGCAGGACTCTGATATTCAGAGTTTGAATGTGTATAACACGGAAATGTTTTGTGTTGTACAATGAATGGTGGAGATAGTATGTAGGCTTCAGACTATCTACTGTAAACATCTTTCAGTATTTCATTTAAATGATTAAAACACACAAGCAAGCATATAACAATACATTTTTGTTGATCTGTGACAGTGACACAGACTAACAACATACTGTCATTAAAAAATACTTTAAACAATATAAATGTGTATTTTAAATATTTATTTTAATAGTAAACTGATTAGCATAATATATTATATATAAGATTAGCAGTATATATATTTTACACTGGCAATATACTGTAAATTATAAATAAATACATATATACACACACACAGATATACACTATATTGCAAAAAGTATTGAGACACCCCTCCAAATCATTAAATCCAGGTGTTCCAATCACTTCCATGGCCACAGGTGTATAAAATCAAGCACTTAGGCATGCAGACTGCTTCTACAAACATTTGTGAAAGAATGGGTCGCTCTCAGGAGCTCAGTGAATTCAAGCGTGGTACCCAAGCGGCAACCTCCCACAGTTTCTCTTGAAGTCAGTACGGAAGTGACTTAAACTGCAATTCATCGACTGGCCGCTAGGGACAGGCTCCAAAAGGGAGCAGAATCTCATTGAGCCCCATGTTAAAATGCCCAACTTTACAGCAGAAAAAAAACATGTTTACAGCCTGGTACAAATTGTGGTTTTGGTCTATATAGCTAATTTTGCCCTTCATGACAACTGTGAGGGGGGTGAATTTTTTTTATAACTCATTCGTTTACATTATGTAAAGCTTTAAAGTTCTGCGTAATTAAGGGCGTGGCCACTTTGAGTGACAGGTGGATTGTCGTTTGTCTGCTGTCTGTTAGTCATTATGTCACCTCAGCTCCACCCATGTCCCGCCTCTTTGCCCATTTTCAGTTATCCGGGAGTGACGCGCTGCCAAGATGGCAATGGCCGACTTTGAGGCTTCAAAACTGCTCTTCAGAACCCAATGGGTGACGTCACGGACACTACGTCCATATTTTTTTACAGTCTATGGTGGTACCGTGATAGGTTGGCACCTGTGCAATAAGTCCATTCGTGAAATTTCCTCTCTACTAAATATTCTACGGTCAACTGTTAGTGGTATTATTACAAAGTGAAAGCAATTGGGAACAACAGCAACTCAGCCATGAAGTGGTAGGCAACGTAAAATCACAGAGCGGGGTCAGCGCATGCTAAGGCGCACAGTGCGCAGAAGTCACCAACTTTCTGCAGAGGCAATAGCTACAGACCTCCAAACTTCGTGTGGCCTTCAGAATAGCTCAAGAACAGAGTGTAGAGAGCTTCATGGAATGGGTTTCCATGGCCGAGCAGCGGCATCCAAGCCTTACATCACCAAGTGCAATGCAAAGCGTCAGATGCAGTGGTGTAAAGAACGCCGCCACTGGACTCTAGAGCAGTGGAGACGTGTTCTCTGGAGTGACGAATCACACTTCTCTGTCTGGCAATCCGATGGACGAGTCTGGGTTTCGTGGTTGCCAGGAGAACGGTACTTGCCTGACTGCATTGTGCCAAGTGTAAAGTTAGGTGGAGGGGGGATTATGGTGTGGGGTTGTTTTTCAGGGATTGGGCTTGGCCCCTTAACTCTTAACTCTTAGACCAAGACATTTTGGACAATTTCATGCTCCCAACTTCGTGGGAACAGTTTGGGTATGGCCCCTTCCTGTTCCAACATGACTGTGCACCAGTGCACAAAGCAAGGTCCATAAAGACATGGATGAGCGAGTTTGGTGTGGAGGAACTTGACTGGCCTGCACAGAGTCCTGACCTGAACCCGATAGAACACCTTTGGGATGAATTAGAGCGTTGACTTCGAGCCAGGCCTTCTCGTCCAACATCAGTGCCTGACTTCACAAATGCGCTTCTAGAAGAATGGTCAAAAATTCTCATAAACACACTCCTAAACCTTGTGGAAAGCCTTCCCAGAAGAGTTGAAGCTGTTATAGCTGCAAAGGATGGGCCAACTCCATATTAAACCTTACAGATTAAGAATGGGATGTCATTAAAGTTCATGTGCATGTAAAGGCAGGCGTCCCAAATATAGTGTATATACATACATACATACATACATACATATATATATATATATATATATATATATATACACACACACACATAATACATACATATATATAGATGTGTGTGTGTGTATATATAATGGATCTATATATGTATGTATATATGTGTGTATACATACATACATTGAACCACCAAGAGTCGGTTAGGACTGAAATGGTTAATAATGATAAATGAATATATATATAGTTTCTGTTTAATAGAACAAAGAAAGACTGACTACGGTTAAACCAGGACCCCTGATCACCTCATTCACTCATAATGTCAGCTCTCTTTCTGAAAGCGTCCAAGCGCTCATAAAAATTCAGGCCTCTGCTTAAATGCTTTTTAAAATGTGTTTAACGAGTTATGAAACATGACATGTTTACTGCGGTTGTCATAGTGTTGTTTCCAGTGTAAGAAACAATTAAATATGAATATTGTATTATGCAGAGTCTCAACCTCAATTCATGGCGGTCCCAGCGGAACATGCGCTGGAAGTAAATTAAGAGAAGGATTTAGGTTTTGGCCTTGCTTCCCTCGAGCAGACATTGTGAAGAAAAGCAAATCCTTTACATTAATATTTACAGTAATGCTCTTAGCAGACATTCTCTGACGAAAGAGACTTTCAAGAAGTTTAGGCAGTAAAGGCAGATTTCAAAAGTCAATAAATCAGTGACAAAATTTACATTTGAATGAATTAACTCTCAAAAACCGCTTACTACTACTTGATACATGCGTTTATAAACTTCACATTTTGCATTTGCTTAAAGCACAAATGTGCATATATAAATATACTGCTGTATTTTTGGGGCATTTCAACTTTGATCTGTCCATCTAAATCATGGTGAGCAGGACAAAGTGCATGTAATATTTCACTTTAGTCACCATCCAGACCTCACAAACGTCACAAGCAGGGTTTGTAAACAAAATGCTCAAAATAGGATTAGCAAATACTCATCTCTAGTGGATGTTTACATTGTTGTCGTTGTGATTATATAAAAACGGACGTTTGTTTTTGCATCTCACTGTCTATGTATCTCGAACAGATTTTGCGTAATTCAAACAGACTTTAAGTTTGACAAAGCATCTGCTATTTCAGCCTGCCCTCCCTTACACAGCTGAAATATCCACGACAGGTTGTTGATTTAAGAAACATAAAAGCTGGAAGTTATAAAAGCCGCTTTCCTATTCAGCAATCTGAAGTGAACTTTGAAGAAGAAAATATATGCAGTCTGAAGCATAACAGGCGTTTTATATAACAAAAACTGGAACTTTACGCACAATTCAGAAAGCTAACAAAAAGAATAAGATGGGGTTCTTTTGTAATATCAAATCTAAAAAACGCCTTGCTGTTCTTTAAACGTCGTCAATGCCTCAGGTGTTCAACAATTCACGGTGTTTCTTTAGATGTATGGCCTCAACTAAAATGCATTGAACATCATTGAAGTATTGTTTTGTTTGGGAGAAGGAAATAAGACATTTCTCTGTGAGGGATGGTATCATACAACTAGTTTTATCTGTCTTAAGCAATAGTGTCTCCCAACCTTCATCTCAAGCCATCTGGGAGGTGTGGTTTTCTGAGCATATCAGAAAACATAACAGAACAATCTGCTTGGGAAGTCCCAGCGGGTTCGAAACAGCATCTTTTTTGCAAGCATTTGTTTCAGAGGTGTAGCTCTCTGGCTTATTTAGACATCTCCCAGGTCTCCTTACTCTCCCATTCCTTAGATACTTGTGTTTGTTGAGCACATCGCCTACATGGATATTGGCAATGTTAGGAGCTTATTTCACTCCCAGAATGGAATAATTCTTTTATCTCTTTAGCTTTCCTCCATATTTGTCTGCTGTGTGCTGTTGGGGGGAATATTATATATTGTATTGAAGTGTGAAGTCTCAAAGAGGTCTCTCTTATCAGCTGTAATCCTGTTTTTATCTGGCCTTTTTTTGCATTAATGCGACTGGACAGTATAAAGCGACAACAATATATTGAGAGAGAAAGTAAAATTGGATTCAGATTCAGACTGCGACATTGCGAGAACACAATAACTATTTTGCGAACACATGCTTACCACACTGTAAACCCGAATAAGTTGGCAAAACCCAAAATATTTGAGGTAATCAGTTATTTATTTATTTTTAAGTTAAGAAATTCAAAATTTAAGTAAGCAGAACCCTACCAAAAAAACCCACATAACAGAAACTCTTCTAAATTAGCGTACCAAAACATTAAACACTCTCCCACTTAACATTAATCTTGCACAAAAATCATTATATAACACTTAATTTTAGCATTTACTCTCTCTCTTTCAAGTGCCATGGCAAAGCATGCTGGGAAATAGAAAGTTCCAGTTAAATTTAAGTTCATGAAACTCAAAACAATGAAACAATTCAGATTACTTAAATGTGTCAGTTTAGTGAACTCAAAAGAAGAAGAAAGTTCAAAATACTCATAAAAGTTAATTTGATTGAACTAATTTGTTACATTTAAGTTTACCCTACTCAAAGCAATTAATTATTTTAAGCATTAGTGTTTACAGTGCTGCGCTGAATCGCTGATAAAAAAGATTCTGTGGTGAAGTAAATACAACAGAAAAAAAACCATGTAATTTCTACATGAAAACATTAGTTCAGACAAGAGTTCAAAAAACAAATTCTATATCAACTTTTCTGATATTGACGTTCCCATCATGCACTGGGGAATGAATAATTAATAATTAGCTGTTTTCCAGCTGTATTTACACTGTTTTATCATTGCTTTTGTTGTTAGTTTTAGTAACATGCCATTTTGTGACATCTGGAGTTCCTTAGAATGTACAGTCATTGTGTACCAAGTATTGAGGTCTCTGTGTTCACATTATCTACACAATATCTATTGTATTATTTACTTAGATGATTCTGATTCTTTAAAACTGTGGTTTGATTCAGTGTTATATTGTTTGAGTAAAAAGTATTGCAAATAAAACTTCCACTAAGTAGAAATTACTCAACCTTTTACTGGTCAAGTTAAAGTTACTTATTTTCTTTGTTAATTTGACTTAACTTATTTAAGTTGAGTTTACTTAATTCCACGTGAATTTAAAAAAATCTGCGAGCGAAAGAAAAATTAAGTAAATTGTACTTGGTTTTTTTTTTCAGTGATTTGCTGTGATTCTTCTCAAAACATATTAAACTTATGGTTAAGGTTAACTTTTAGCTTCTTTGTGACTTAAAACTAAATATCTATTAATAAATATATATTTTGAATTTGCCATCTTAAAGCTGCTTAAGTCAGACACAAATGCACTGCTGATGAATGCAAATTGGAATTGGAGAACTGATCTATGTCTGTGTCGCAAATGCAGAAATATGCTATTAATAAAAGGCCTCTACAGTCATGCCAGCATAAATTATTAGCAATTTTGTCTCGAATGTGAACGCACACATCTGGTGGGACTGCTCAGGTGCACATGGTAAATGAAGCACAGGTGTGGGGTACAGAGCTAGTTTATGAATCAAAGAACAAACTAAAATAGCTCTTGTGATCACCAGTGAGAGTAGGAGATTAAAAAAAGAGGAAAGATTAAAGGAGGACATAATATAGAAATCTATGAACAAACAAGCATGCAAGAAAACAAATGGAGGACAAAATAAGATGGATGGATGGCTGGCTGGATGGATGGATGTATAGAGTGAATGTGATTTCACCAAGTACAACATGTTCCTGGAACAACATCTTTGTTGATCCTGGAGCAACATTCCAATCAACCAATCAGATTTGAGGAACAAGTTTACAGTTTAGGCTTACAACCAAAAATTAGGTGCTTCTACTTCAGTGTTGGTCACCTATCATTTCCCTCTGATTTTAGGGAGAAGTTAATAGGTATGGTTAGGTTTAGGGGTAGGGATAGGGTTAAGACTGGATTCAGGAACATGTCTTACTTAGCAAAATCATGATGGATGGATGGATGGATGGATGGATGGATGGATGGATGGATGGATGGATGGATGGATGGATGGATGGATGGATGGATGGATGGATGGTATCAATGTGTATTTTATGTTACGTTTCTAAGCTTATTTTCAATGCAAATAAATCACAAATCCTGGGCTGATGCATTTTCTGGGGATAATACAATATTTGCTGCAGTAAATTAGGGATCATGCAGGAATGATACATTCCCATGTGCAGAATTTAATTATAATTGAATCAATTTAATATGAAAGACCTGAGTTCAGGGACTAAATACAGGAATTAGTATTCTACACTTGGGATTTCAGCAAGAAAGACAAAGATCCAATCACTTTTTATTCAGTTTACAGTCCCCAGACCCAACAAATGGCTTGAGAAAATATCAACCATAAATGTGTCAATAAACATTAGCATGCGACACATCAGCTGCATATCATCTCTTCGACTGTATAAGAAATGCCATTAGATGCCAAGCATCCCGTATGGACAGATTTAATTGTGTTTGGCTGATGTGACAAGTATTTGAAAAAATATCAATGATATAAACATTTGAATAAA
>CM077189.1:21769265-22036765 GCA_039654105.1 Coreius guichenoti
ACAGAGGAGGGAAGTATCCCCCCTGCACTCCGCCAGGGAGTTGGGGTGAGAAGCAAGATGCAAAGCCAGGGATGAAATAAGGCAAGAACTGTCCCCCTAAGAAGGAGCCTGGGTCACCAGCAATGGCATTCTGAAGTGCTTGCAGTTGTGCTGGGTCCATCTGAGCCTCACTTCCCAATTTTCCTAGCGCTGAAAGTGACGGCGAGGGCTTTTCTCTTTTCTTCACAATTGGGGTCTCGGGACGGGCAGTGTCGGCTTCTCTTTCTTTCACCTTGGGCTTCTCTAACTTCTTGTCTTTCTCTGATTCTTTTATGTGCTGCTCAGTCTGATTTGCTGCCAAAGGAGTGGGAGGAAGAGGAAGTGCAGGGGGCTGAGGAGGAGGAGGGGGAGGTGTCTGAAGAAGAGTCTTGGTTGGGGTACTGCTGAGAGACATGGCAGGAGAAGGGGTGGCTGGAGTAGGGAACCCAAGCATGCCAGCACCAGGAGACGCTAAAGCTGAAATACAGTAGTATAGATAATATTGAAATATTTGACTGCAGAATCAATCCTCAACTTTGCAAGACATTATTTTGGGGCTCTCCCTCTGATATACTGTTATGGATCAAAACTGTTACAAGAACTTTATCAAAAGAAAGATACAACAAAAATAAGGAAAGAAAACAAGCACAAGCATTACAGCAACTGAACTTTAGGGGTCACAGCCAAACTCAAAGTAAAGAGTTCCACATTGTTACAGAAAATGCATGCATTAAATGTCTCTATGAATCAGTGAAAGTCACAGTCCTTCAAAGGAGGCAAATAGCACTAAGTGCATTTAATGCATTAACTTTTCATTAAGATACTGCACTGTGTTTTTGTCATACTAACTCACCAGGTGTATTTGGTGGAAAACCAGGAAGGGAGGATGGCCCATTGACACCAGGAAGAAGCACTGGTGGGAGACCAGATATTCCTGGGTAGGCAGTTGGCAGGCTAAGGCCATGAAGTGCATTATTGTCCACTGCAGGTTGCTGCTGGGCTGGCAAGTTGAGTACATCGGTTGCCTTCTTCAAACGGTCAAGTTCTTGTTGAGCCATAAGCTGACGGACAGTGGTAGGTGCGAGATAGTCTTTTTCTCGATCAACCTGGTTGCCCAGGGTTTCCTGCACTTTTGCAATGTGCTGCCTCGAGAAGATATGATCACGAATTGAAAGTCTGGCTGTATACTTCACGCCGCATAACATACACTCGGGCCTTGGCCCGTCTGGGGAGCCTTGGCTTATCATGAATGGCTTTCCAATGTTTATTTTGAACTTCTTTTCTTTTGCACGGGCATTTTGGAACCAAACTTGCACAACACGTTTAGGGAGTCCTATTTCATTGCCCAGCATTTCACACTCTTGCATAGTAGGTGTGCGATAGTCACTGAAGCAAGCCTTTAGGACTTTAAGCTGTAGGTTGCTCATTTGGGTTCTAAAACGTTTGTGGCCTAGTCTCTCTCCACCACCTTTTGCAGACTTGAAGGGATTAGCACCTCCAAATGGACTGGGTGAACTTGGATCAGCCAAACTTGAGGTCTCGCTCCTGTCAGCATTATCATCTAGGTCATCATCTCTGGAATTGTAGTAGTCGCTGTCTTTGCCAGAGAAACTTAATGCTGGGCTAACCATGTTGAAAGGGAATCTATCCTCATTTATATCAGAGGTTTGTGCTTGGTTCATTTTGTTCTCAATCATTCTCTCATTTCCATTCATTGTAAAATTCTCAACCTCATTATTGGTCTCATCTCCAGTTGTAGCATCACTCACAGCTGTGTTAATTGAGGAGGTCTCATCAAAGTCAATTTTGTTGTTATCAAAAGAGGCTTCTGCAGAGCTCATGTTAAGCCCCTCAAGTTCATCACTATGCTCTGCTTTAACAGATGATAAGCTCAATAAGGTTTTTAGTGGCATCTCGGATGGTCTAAATGGAGTGGAAGAAGCAGTTGGAGGCTCACTTTCATTCATCTCAGTCTTTGTGGGCATTTGTAGGTAGTCAGCAAAATTGTACTTATGGGGACTTTGACCTCCGTCATCTTGAGGCATCATTGGACTTGGGGGCAAACTAAAGCCTGCCTGTTTTGCCTCATGCCAGTGTCTTGAGCGAATGTGACTATCAAGAGCTGACTTGGCCTTGAACAATGCCCTGCAGAATGGACACTTTTTGTGAGTTTGTGAGGGCCCAACTGCTCTAAATTGTCCTTTCCTCTCTCTGGCTCGGGTGTTCTGAAACCATACTTGGACAACTCTTTTCTTCAGGCCAACTTCACGAGCAATGTGATCTAACATCTTTCTTGTTGGGTTTGAATCAAGCAAGTATTTATCATAAAGGATCTCAAGTTGCTCTGGAGTAATGGTAGTCCTAAGACGTTTATCTCTGTGATGATCTTCTGCACTGTTATCTTTTTCATGAGATCCATCCTCTTTTTCATCTAATTTACGTTTCATAGAGTTAGAGTTCACAGCAAGGCCAGAGTTGCTTGGTGTTGGCATCTGGGATAGGGCTCCAGAGAGAAGTTGACCAGTCATAAGAGGGTTATTTGGATCAAAGATCATATAGGGCATATCCAGTGGCCTTTCTAAAAACTGTGAATGTAGAAATTGGTTTTGGGCGGCCAGAAAATGCATGTGCTGGTGCTCCTGCCACAGCTCTAACGTTGGGAAAGCGATTTTGCACTGATCGCAGTGGTACTGTAACATTTGTGGCGGTAGGCTATTGTTAAGAGAAGACAGTGCAATTGAAAGAGGACTTGACGGGACAGCTGTAGACTGGGGCTGGGAATGGGGTCTTGACATTTGTGGTTGAGGTACTTTTTGTGGTGGAGGCTGTGGGGTTGAAGCCTTGGAAGTTTTTAACTCGTTTAGGTTCTTGGGTGTTTGTAAAGAGGCAATCTCTCCCAATTTAGTTTTTTCATGGAGGAGCTCAGGTTTGGGTGAGGTTTTCCCTACATCAGGTCGGGGTGAAGGCATTAAGGGAGAGCTGGAACCAGAGCTGCTTGCTGTTACAAGAGAGGGTTTTGCTGGCTCTGCTGGCTTTGCTGAACTCTGCTCATTAATCTCTGTAAATTCCTCTGAGTGGATTTCATCTCCAGCTTCATCGTCCTCATCTTTGTAGCATTGCTTCTTCTGGTGAGTAATTAGGTCAAAAATTCGGGGGAAAATTACACTGCATTTCTTACATTGATACTGCATGTTGTTGGTCCTGATGTATCGTTCATTTGTTAATTCTTTCTTTTCGCTGTCTTTCGTATCTGCTTGGTTCTCATAACTCTTGCGGGCCTTCTGACGGGCATTTTGGAACCACACCACAATCACTCGTGATGGCAGGTTGAGCACAGTGGAGAGCTGCTCAATTTCATCATCCTTGGGGTAAGCATTGGTATCAAAGAAATCTTGGAGTACTCGCAGTTGATAATCTGTGAAACGTGTTCTTGATGACCTTTTGTTTGCCGTAGCATCAGTTCTGTAGTACTCCAGCATGTTCACTTGGGATTCAAGTCTGATGTCTTCCAGTGTGGTCATGGGTGGAATGTTGAAATTGTAAGGGGAATCTTTGCTTCTTTGACGTTCTTTGAAGAGTGTATTGCGGAACCAGTGCTTTATGACTTTCTGTGGAAGGCCAGATTTGTCTGCCATTTCTTGAATCTGTTCTTCGTTGGGAGAATTATTGATGTCAAAATGAGCACGGAGGATTTTTAGCTGATCGTCTGTGATTCTGGTGCGAGGACGCTTAAACTGAGACTGCCGCAGGAAGTTTGGATCCAGTCCCAGTTGTTGTTGACATAACTGTGTGAGGTCAGAAGATAAAGAGTCCATTGTTGGAAGCTGCAGTGCAAGCTGTGGGGGTAGCCCAGGGTGCTGCACTGATTGCATCATCAGTGGTGGGAAAATTGGCAAGTCAAGAGAAACAGGGAGCTGCACTTGAGGAGATGCAGTTGGTGGTGGAGGTGGTGGTGGTGGAGGAGGTGGTGCTTGCTGAGGAGTTTGTAGAGGTGATGGAGATGGTGTCTGTGATTTTCCTACAGATGTAGTGGCAGGGAGAGCAGTCACTGGGGCAGGAGGTGGAGGAGGTGGTGGAGGGGGAGGTGGTGGGGGAGTTTCTGGAGATGCTGGGTTTATGGGGTACAGCTTGTCATATGCCTCCCTGTACTGCTGTGCAAACTTCTCCAGCTCCACATATGGAAAGAACTGCCCGTGCACATGTTCCTGATGGCTTTTGAGAATAAGCATGTTGGAGAAAAACTTTCCACAAAGCCCACACTCCAGTTTGTCGGTCAACTCTTCCTCTCTGTTCTTTTTCTGGCTTTTCTGTCTATTCTCATTGTACTGAATAACCAATTCAAAGCCAAAGTTCTCTAGTAATGCTTTAGCAGCATTACCTCTAGCACCTGAGATGATGCGTGGCGGAGGAATAAGAGGTTCTGAAAATTTAGGCTTTCTGGAATCTTTTGCATCTTTTGCACTGTCAATATCATTAGCTATATCATGCTTTGCTTTGCTCTCCTGCTTTTCTAGGTGCTCTTCAGCATCTCTGGACATTTGAATCTCAGACAGAGGAATGTGGTTGGACTCAGTTTTAGGCTTGTGACTCTGCTGCTGTGCTCTCTGCTGCTGCATTTGAGACTGGGAGGCCTGCTGCTGAGCTTGCTGCTGAGAAAGCTGAAGCTGTTGTTGTTGGCCCAGCTGATGTTGTTGCTGCATCTGCTGCTTCAGATCTTCTAGGAATGATCCAGTCATACCAGGCATCCCAAACGCAGCTGAATGCAATGCAAGCTCAGGGCTGATGTTAAATTCAGCACCAGGGATGTAGAATGGGAAGAGGAACTGGGGCTGCTGGAATTGCAGTAGAGCTTCTGGTGTCATTGGGAAGTGCGGGAAGAAAGCTGGGTTCAGAAACTGTGGCTGAAAGAATGCAGCTTGCTGCTGGAGCTCATGCTGCAGTTGCATCTGAAGCTGTGCTGGTGACTGGGATGGTGGGTGGGTGGTTTGCACAGAGATGTGATCAGTAGTTTGTTTCATGGTAACTTCTTTGGCATCTACAGTGTTTTCTTTGTTAGAGGATACTGGTGCACTTGCAGAATCAGTGTTTCCCTGATTAAGTGGAACAGGGCTTTTAGATGATGTACTTCCGCTGCTACCACCCCCAGTACTGGTACTAGTCTCCATTTTGGCGGTTCGTGCTTTTGTCTGATGAAGTACAGACCTCATGTGAATCTCCAGGGTTGAGCTTTGGCTATAAGCAACGTTACAGATATTGCATTTGTATGGTTTGTTGTCAACATTGTTGCTGGTCTCCTGGGGAACTGGGCTTGAGGCCTCTTGGATAACTTTCTTTAGCTTATGCAAATGTGAGACAGAATTGTAGTGAACAAGAAGAATGTTCTTTTGGGTAAAAGACTCTTTGCATACTGTGCATTTGTATGGACGAGAGGGGTCTAGGAATTTTTCCATGGTGAAATTTGGACCTTTCCTAAAAGGCAAGGTCCGCTTTGGCTCTGAGCCCATATCATCAAGCAAGGAGCTGCTGTCACTTCCAGTCGGACTGGCCTTCCCTTCTTGGTCAAGTTCCTCATCTTTGTCTAGCTCATGCTCAAAGGCTTGTGCCTCTTCCAGAGCCCGCATCTCACTCTCAGCTATGTCACCATTTAGGGGCAGGTTCCCACAGAGTTGCTGCACTTCAGCTTCACTCAGCTCAGGGTGACCAGTCTCCAAATGCTTTCGAAGAGCAAGGAATGTCCTGAAGCTGCGCTGGCACAGACTGCACATGGTGGCTGCACGGATGGCGTGGTACTGGGAATGTATTTCAAGCTTCTGCATAGTCTTGAAAGCCAGACTGCAATGGTTGCAGCGGTATTTGTAGACGTGGCGATCAGAGACTGAGAGCTGCTGGCGCTTCTGAAGATCACCAAGATGCTCCTGCAGGGAGTCTGGGCTCTTCCTGTCTTGCCCACTTGCTTTCTTCCAGTCAGGGGCCTCAGCTGCCTCCTTTGGTGGTTTAAGTTCCTCATTGGAAAGGTCAACCTCACTTTTGTCTTGGTCTGTGTTGCTTTTCAAATCCTTAGAGCTGTTTCCTGTTGAAATTTAGAAAAAAGAAAGTTTTCAGAATTCTCCCAAAGAATTTTCATTATAATGGATTATTGTTATGACTTTTCTAAGGAATCCTCTGTAATGTGGTTCATACATTTCAGATGACACTGTGCCTGCATAAATGTGCTTACCCATGGGTTTTCCTGATCCCTCAGGGATAACAGCTGAAGAATCCATCAAAGATGGGACTTTGTCTTGTAATGATACAGACAGCAAGGAATTGGGCACTGTAACGTCTGGACCTGCAACCTAAGGAAAGAAAATACATAAATAATATTATATCAGTGCCTTAACCGAATCAAATAAACATAAGATAAACAATAAACATAAATAATAGATTTATAAATAATAAATGTATTCAAAATGTTAAGCTTGAAAACACATGCAGATAGAGACTTCCAAAAGATCCTTTTCAAATCTGCTGTTTTGCGATTTTATAAGAGAAGACTTTTCCAGTTCATAACATATTCTTTGGAGAATATGCTAGGCCTGGGAAATGCTTATTCAAGTTATTCCCTGCCAACACTGCCAGAGTATGATCTAGATCAGGGGTGGGCATTTTCAGTCCTGGAGGGCCACTGTCCTGCAGAGTTTAGCTCCAACCCTGATCAAACTCACCTGCCTGTAGCCTTCTAGTAATCCTGAAGACATTGATTAGCTGGTTCAGGTGTGTTTGATTACGGTTGGAGCTAAACTCTGCAGGACAGTGGCCCTCCAGGACTGGAAATGCCCACCCCTGATCTAGATAGTAAGGCTGACAGCTTCAGTATTTCTTTCTTTTTTGGATTTAAAAGAAATAAATGAATGCTGCACATACTGTCATAAGTAACTTCTCCACACAGTCTGGAGCCACGCTATGGAGGTGGGTAAGATGCAGCTGCAAGTGAATCTTGTTGCTGAGGACATCCTGACACAAGGGGCAGCTGATGACTGGCTGCATGGAATGCTGAGACATGATGTGCAGCTGTAAACGGTTTGCATCCTTGTTACTGTAATTACAGTATGGGCACTGCTGCACCTGAAAAGACAAAGTTTATCATAGCATTGCCATACATTACAGCACTTCTTCGAACGACTACATATGAGTGATGCTGCAACATGATGCCTTAAGAAAATCAAATAAAAAAAATAAGTAGTCCAAATGTCTATAAAATGAAATTTTCTCTAATTCACTGAAGTTTTCATTTCACGTAACTTAATTAAAAAAACTAATCAAGTAAGTAAGTAAATGAACTAACATGAATGTCTGGAATTTCTAATCAGAAGATTACAAAGGATGTTGACATGAACTATTTCAGATTATGTCTGGTTCTCATTAAATTAAGTACGTTTAAACTGCACCTTCTCACTACCTGTTTTAATGTAGCCCTTTCAAAAATGGTTCAGCAAGTCCTGTACCACTCAGACAGGGTAATGCTTTTTAATATATATATATTTTTTTAGAAGTGAATGAATATAATCTAATCCAGGAATTCAATTTATACACAAAGATGTCTTGTTTTATTAATCCCCATTTTCGCAAACAGATCAGAGTAACTAACCTGCTCATTGGACAGCGTCTTCTCTTCAGCTGATTTAGCCCTCTTGGTTGGAGTGTCATTTTCTTTCTCCTGCTGAAGCGACCGCTTCCCTGCTGTAGCAGCCCCCAGGGTTTCTTTAGCCAGTGTATTAATTCCTGTGAATAAACAGATAGGAAATCTTCTGTCACAAGCTTATTCTGGACTCCTGATGCTAAAAATCTCCTGACAGAGTTACAGTGACCCTTACTTTATTAAGATGCCACATTTGGGTAACATAAGCTTATTGTTAGGAATGTAGATCTGATAAAAGGTTATTGGGCGACTTACATTATGTGAGACTCAGATTATTTTATTAATATGAAAAAAAAAAATAAAAATCAAAAAGCATTTAAATTGAATTACACCACAGACAAATTGTGTATTGATTTTGAGCAAGAATACTAGAGGATCCAGGAAAAATCTATATTCACAAAAGCAACCGAATGAAGATATTCACAAATAAATAGAGGTTTGAATTCATTGTTATTGCATTGCAGGTCAGGGTACCATTATGCAGTTCATTTGGGGGATATAGACAGCCAAATCCAAGCATCCCCCTGAATATCCATGCCTCACACTCTGTATTAGAGGGGGTTGCCATGTTATTTCCATTTTAGCTGAGCTCAATTCAGCAAATCAGCCCCCAGTTGTATTTAGAGTATGCTGCGCAGAGTGATAAATCTTTCATTACCCCTGTATCCTCAGATACAGACAGTGTCCCAGCCTCCTCAGTCAATGCAATTTATCCTCTCGCTGCATATGCAGTGAACAAAGAAAGGCCTGCTCGCTGTTCTTCACTCTAATCTGGTCACTCTAGGCTAAATGTGTGTGTTACTTTTATGAATCAAAGCTTAGCAAAGCAGTCATCGAAAATGGATGGTAAAAAAGGGAAAGAGTATTTTTTCTGCTCTGTATTTATTTAAGTATATTTCAATATCTGCTGCGTGTTCATGCATTTTAATTCTTGGCATTACAAGGCATTCTGCTTATTTTATTGTGGTCTTACATATCAGGAGCCTGACATATTAGCCTGCCAAAGAAAGTGACACAAGAGGGGGAAAAAACCACAAGGGCGCAATTCAAATTTCCAAGAGTATCAAGAGTATGTTCTGCAGTCTCAAATAGCTAGGTAATCTTTTTTTCTCTCCTGGCCTTGATATCCCTGCTGCGCTGGGGTGGGGTGGGGTGGGGTGGGGTGGGGGGAAATCACATGCATTTCATGACAAACAGAAAACCTAATTTGCGAGGCTCCCCAATCTCATTGCTGTAACGCATCATCTGACCTTTTTTCTCCCCCTTCTGTTTATTACGAGGATTTTTAATTTTAACTTTCAATTTTCACCATCTTCCAGTCAATCTGCAACTAAATTATTTCCCGGGTGAGGAGGTGACTCCTGGACAACTGGGTGCAAATACATTTCACAATGCAATGAGGCCCCTTCCATTGATTGCCATCATACTGAATGTAAATGTATGGTCTGGGGGCTAATCTGCTCTACATGAGGATCCATCTATATGATTTATTTTCCTAATCAACACTCTGCTTTCATAAACATTTAAAGTGCATTGCAGATGGACACACTAGGCTGTCAGAAATTAAATGGAGAGAAAATGAGGAAAGAAATAGTAAGAAAAGCCATTGCAGCATTTAATACATGCTCCATTTCTGTTGTGCATAAGGCTTTGCTGAACTGTCAGCTAAATTACCAGAACCAGGCATATATTTTATACATATACATACACATATATGTATGTATGTATGCATATATATATATATATATATATATAAAATATAAATATAAAATGATTTAATAATAACTACACAATTGTCTTTATGTTCATGTACAAAAGTGTCAGGACTCAATGGCTAGGCTCTGTGTAGTCTGTACCTCACACTAAATGAGAATGCTCTTTTTCTTTGTCTACAGACACACACACACACACACACACAGTGCAATGAAGCAATAGAGAAAATAATTGTGACACCATAGCCCCCCTTCACATCCAAATGACAAATGTCTTTGAGAAGCAGGACCTAGCTTGATTAGATAAATCAAACTGTGATTTATGATAGTCAAGCTGTTTGCATTACATGGACCACAGCCGTAGACAGGACACCCATCTTTATTTACAACTGTCAATGGGATTTTTTAAAATCATGCAACCTACGCAAGGCTTTAAACATCTCTGTTTGAAGAAGAGAAACAACCAAAAGAAGAAACAACAGATATCTCGCTAATGTGATCTATCTGGTCTTCCTAGCTGAGTGAAAAGTCCTGTTAATTTTCAGCGTTTAATTTCGAATCTCATAACACTATCTAACATGAATAAAATTTTACATGAACAAAAACTGGAGTAGAACTCACTTTGAAATCTATGCAAAATAGTACGGTGTGTTTGTATGACAAGCTATTTTATTTCAACATTTCTTTTCCCTGCAAACGCCAATTACACAGGTATTGCTTGATAAAGGCGTCATAAATTTACTATTCAATTTACTGGTCTTCAGTCCAGCCAGTCTGGCTGAGGTGACAGGGCAATAAATAAAGCAGGACCCTGGGACGCTCAGAGAACTTTAGTGATTTACAAGGACAAGAGGTTAAGGTTACGCATTAGTGTGACCTACAGTTCAGCAGATAACATTTGAATACCACACTCTAAATTCTCAGCTTGCACAGTGCAGCCCTGCTTTCTCTTTGCTCTCGCAAAAAAACAAACAACCCCCCCCCCATCTGAGTCCATCAGCTTTACCATCGCACTTCAGACGAGGCGTAAACCGACGGATGTCAAATCCTACAGGACTCTCTGAATTGATTAAGTCAGCAACAGAAATCATAGCTGTAGGGCTTCAATGAAATATGCAAATACTTTTAATTTATTTTAATCTAATATCTAGGAAGACAGAAATTAAATAAATGCTCATTTCAGAGCTGGAAACATGCAAATGCTAATGGTAAATATGCAGAATTTGATCTGTCTTGCATTTTATTTAATTCAGTTGCATTATTTTAAATTTCATAAGCAGCTGATTTGAAAACAATATTTAATTTCCCTGCTAATTTACAGCAGGTATGCAGAAAATGTTCTTAGCAATAATGACAGCTAATTTTCCTCTTTGCTTGTGTTTGCTGAATTATCCCTTTACCCTTAAGCCAACACATTGACATGCTTCCATGCTACATCTAAACAGAGCACAAAGTAATCTGGATCAACTCCAGATTACTTAAGACATTTGCATGGAAAATGCAATTTGGATTATAATTAATCCACAGTGACACTAGATGTTTTGAGAGATGCTGCCTATGAAGATGAACATTGTGAATATCTCTACGTATAATCTTTAATATGCAGGAGCCTGGTGTTTTATATTCGAACCCACATTAGGGATTTATTCCTTTAGACCAAAAAAACATTTAGCATATGGGTTCAACAGAGCAACCCCTAAAATGCATTCTGACTGCTCCTCAAAATAATGGATTAAAAAAAATCAAAACAACAGTCATTTGGGGACAGATATTTTCTCATTTCAATTTAAATACTGCAGCCTTAAAAAAAAAAAAAAGAAATTGTCACAATGCAAAAGTTTGCAAGCATATATTCACATTAAAGTTTAAGAACGCTAGTTTAAATGGGACCTGCATTTCAACCGCAGTGTTAAATGACGCCGCATGTAATAGGTCATGTAAATGCATTGAGTACGAACTGCCTCAGACAAGCCTGTCATGGCTATATGGATAAAAGATAAATGACTGGCTAAACTAATAGGCTCTGTCCTGTTTCAGCATTTCCTCTGCTCCATTGAACCCAACATTATGTAGCTAGGTATGGTGTGCATGAAAAGACGCCTAATGTAATATTCATTTCGACCATATATTTCCATCTCATACATAAAAAAAGCACATATGAATTCTTATTTGGCAAATCAAATATAACAAGAGCCTTAGGTAGTGATGCCAGATGCTAGCTCCAGGGGCTGTTTCATGATCTCAACACAACACTGTTTTGTAAAGATTGTTGCTTTTGCTAATGTGCTACCAGTCAGACGTGTACACAGATCTGCAGTTCGAGGACAATGAGCTCTAATAGATGGTGCGTTGCTTGAATTAAAAAAAAAAAAGGAAAAAGGGTTACAAAACTATACACTTGAGCACTATCTAATCCTATGCTTATACAAAATTAATATGTCATCAGAGGAATCGCAAGAACAGCAAAGATTAATGAAAGGCGCTTAAAAATTACAAGCGTTCAAACTGATTTGATTAAAAAAAAATAATCTTGTGGTCACTGTGGAATATTCTTTGCCTTTATCCACATCTCTGCCATCAGATGGCTATGATTAAAATGGGTCAGCGGGAGGCTACTGATAGCATTCACATGCAACCCACACATGCAGCTGTTATTAGCAGGAAAAGCCCCGTTGGAAGAGAACAGTAAAGCAAAACAGTTAGGAGCAGTGTGTGTTAGTGACTAAGTGACACTGAAGAGAGGGTACCAGGGAAAAAAAAAAGACCAAAACTAAAGGTCTTACTGGAGTCCTTCTCTGTTGTCTTGCCTTCTATGGCGTCCCTCTTGCTCGAGTCTTTGTCCTCGGCCGCGGCCAATGAGGAGGCTCGTGGGGATTCCTCGCTGTCTTCACCTGGTTCTTCTACAATTGAACACAGGAAGGGCACTTGGTTACCCACTAGAGGTTACGGTGACTGCTTTTGAATCGTATCTGAACACACCAAACACTGCCGTGTGTGTGTGTGTGTGTGTGTGTGTGTGTGTGTACATGCACAAAAAATACCATAAGACACTGGTTCGTCTGGTTTCATTAAGCCTGGGACACTGAAATATGAATGTTCTTCACACACCTCTCCAGATTGTTAGCACTGGGCAGATTACATGGAAATTTTTCTGTAGGCTCAACTACCCCCGCCCCCCCCCTCGTGTTTAATAATTCTGTGTATCTTTGCAGCACTGCCAGTGGATTAATCTGTTTATGCTGTTAGGTGATAGGTCGAGGCCGTGCGCCTCTAATCCCTGAAAGGCCTACTGTTCCCTTTCATCCAGAGAGCATTTGTCTCTCACTGCGCTGATGTCACATTTTAATGAATTTTTAGCAGGCTGAGTAATGCCAGATAACCACTCCTGTCTTTCCCCCTCCACCCCATGCAGCTTCCATCACACGGCACACGACGGGGGAAGAAAGAAAGAGAGAGAGAGACAGAAAGCGAGAGCGAGGGGGAGAAATAAACATATTTTGGAAGAACCCGCGAGAAATGAAATAAATTAGGACAACATGAGGCAGGAAAATGGCGTTCAAAGTGCTGCGCTCATCCATTTTATAAAACCTTAATAACCATATAAATTGACCACGGGGAGGCAAAAAGGTCATCGGTATATTTGCATACAATCACTCAAGTCATTGTTTGGTAAGCAGAGGGGCCCGACTGCAGATACATGATATAATTAACCCTTTAAAACTCCCCACACTGTGCTGGCACCGACGTTTTAAGTGCAATACATTAAGTGGAAATTATATACAGCATGAAATTTTCATGGCAGATGCTGGGAGTGATTGAAAGGAAAAATTGTGCTGCACTCTAGTCCTGATGTTTTATTAATAATATTCTGACAACAGGATGAAATATCTCCTGTCACTGCTGGCAGCCGGCTGAAAAAATTGCTATTTTGGCGCACATGCAGTGACGGTGTGCTCTAATACATCCTGCAACAAAGGCACTCTGTGTGTGTGTGTGTGTGTGCACACCATGTGTGTGTATGTAAGACAGCTGGGGGGTATCTTTAGATGTACATGCCGCATTTCTACAAAAATAAATGACATAAATTGCAGCGTTTGTGCTTAAGGAAACAAAAAGCTGTGGTGTCTTTTCCATTAAGATACAGATTTTTCTTTAAATTTAAAATAAAAATAAAAAACGAAAATAATAATAATAATTAATAATATAATAAATTATAAATATTTATTTTAAATATAAATATATACACACATTTCTGCATAGTCATATAAATAAATATATAAAAAAATGTGTAAGCCAGTTATAGGCTTTAATGACATGAAACAAACAATATATTGATTTCTAAAGGCTCTATTCAATTCAATGTTTTGTCTGCCACAGTAACGCAATGTCTTAAATGTCTTTTAAATGTTAAGCTACACTTCAATTGTATCAATTTCATTGCATACAGTATGTACATTACATACAACATGTATCTCGCTCTATATGCCTCACTTCCTCCCTGTCATAGAGGCAGTTGAGGCAGGACTGGGGGTGAGTGCTGTGGGGGAAGGCGGTATTGGGGGGCAAAGGGGCTCTGGACGGAGGTAGTGTTGAGCTTAAGCCAGTGTCAGGACAGAGGGCTAATCAGAGAGCGAGAGAGCGAGAGAGAGAGAGAGAGAGAGAGAGAGAGAGAGAGAGAGAGAGAGAGAGAGAGAGAGAGAGAGAGTGCACTGCCTCAATAGGCAGATGGGGGTTAGGACCAGCTGGATGTCTGTGATCATGACCAGATTTCAGGTCGGTTAATAAAAGAGATACACAAACACACACACACGCTCATACACAAACACCACAGCACAATGTCACACCCTAAGGGTACAGGGGCCAGGCTGTGGCACCGCCCCCTCTCCTCCTCCACGTCCTCAGCGTGAGGCGCTCTCTTCAGTCGGCTAGATTTACTGACCCAGTCCCCCTAGCTGGGAAATGAAGTGTCAAAGTGCTAGTGAGCGTCTCTACCTCGAGGGGGCATCAAATTTTTAAGGCGATCGTGGAATGCATTAATAAAACATGGAGTGTCACGAAAAAGAAAAGGGCAAATTATGAAGGTAGTAACAGAAGGAATAAGGGAAGAAAAGGATGGGTTGCTATCATCTGGGTCTCATCAGACAGCATTTTTTTTTCTCTCTTTCCTTCCACTGTCCTTCTCTCTCTCTCCCTCTCTCTCTCTCCCTCGTCTTTTAGCAGGGTGTTCTGCAGTTTTTCTGGTATGCATTTCAAGAGCGAGAGAAACTCCCAGACATGCTTTCCTATACATCATAGCGGTGTCTGCCCCGCGCCTGACCCTGGCAACAGTTTGAGTAATCTGAATGCTTTACAGAGGCAGCGTGTCAGCAGGATTGGAGGGGTGCAAGGGGGGTTCGGCAGACTCTCTGCCCATCAAACTTAATCGCAAACAGCAGAGCCATAGACAACTTTTACTGCCCCCGCCATCCCTTTCAAGCAAAACCCGCAAACACATCAACCACACATCATCGACGGTTCTCTGTTCGCCAGTCTCCCGTGAGACCTTCTCTGATGTGGGTTGATCGGCACGCTGGAGGGAGACTGGGGTCAAGAAGGCGTCACAATTAAAGCAATACTGTGTTTTTGCCTCATCAAAATGCACCAGTTCCCTTTGCACAACTACCATACCTATAAAAAAAAATTGTGGAGGCATCCATGGAAATGTATAAATATGACGAGAGACAGTTTCTTTTCATTAAAGCACCAGGCCTGTCCGGTATAGAGAAAGCATAATGACAGACATGGAGGGCAGGCTTCTCACTCTCTCTCCTCTTGAGAGCTATAACACCTCAGTGAGGTCATTATCCGGCCAGTAAAAGAGACACCTACCGTACACAGCCGTGGATACACCCAAAAATGACTCATTAAAATGTGTCCCCCACCTCCACCTTAGACTCACGGTTTATTTGTGATTCTTAAAAAAGAATAACAAAGAACTTATTGAAGCTAGGCTATCCTAAATGGTATCATATCATATAAATACAATATTTAAAACAAATTACAACCAGACCGCATTTGTGCTCACAATGAAATCAGTACAAATACATGAAATAACAATCACATACTGTATATACAAATTAAACAATAATAACAATATGATTATATTATGATATATGATTATATTTTACTTATATATAATTGTCATTTCTACATTGTTAATTTAACAATAATAAAATTAACCACAATTAATTTTAAACTATTATTAATAATAACAATAGCTCTTTGTATCACTGTCATTTCTTGTATTTTTAATTAAATAAAAAATAACTATTATTATTATTATTACATTATTATTATCAATAATAATAATAAAAAGAAAATTGCATGATTGTCATTTCTTATAATTTTACTGATCTCAGAATTTGTGAAAATGCAATGTGGCTGTAATTATGATTTCTGGACTGTCTCGTCTTGTTGAGGTGTAAGGAACACTAATTTCCCAGCACACCACAGGTTGGCTCTGAGCTGCCCAGGGTTTTCATGATGTCACATTCTTTCCCCCCATGGTTTTCATTTGAGCCGCTCCATTTTAAAGGAATCTTTGAAACTCGAAACCCTGTACTACTTTGTTAAGGGCCAGTTGTAATACTTTCAGGATAATAAGCTTTACTGACTTGTTGATCCACCGTCCCCCCCTACCCAAATCTTTTTTTTTTGCTCCCTTCTTTTTCCAAATTTCAATGTATTTAACAAGCATTTAGATCTTAACCAGATGCTGTTAATGTACCATGTCTAAAATACTAAACATCCACGTGGAGAGCGGGCCCATTTGCCTTCACGGCACTGCTGCTGCTGCTGGGAGACACAAGAAAGCTGCTCTTTCTCTAAGGCAAGCACACTTCTACTGCAGTACACCTTATGCATCAGCAATCAGAAAATGTCTTTTGTTGCTGTCAATTACTTTCATCCAAGGAAGTTTTCCTATGGTACCAGCTCTTCTGTGATGTATGATGCACTTCAAACCATTAATCACCTCCATCAAATGAATAAACATGATGAAGATTAAAGCTTCTGCTTTTACTGCACCAACACAAATTTCCCCCTCATTTCTGCAGACTTCTGTTTCTGCGCTCACCCGCATAAGGGATATTAATGGTTCCAAATAACTAGCATTAAATCTTGTATCTTCAAAGGTTTCCACAGACAAACCCCAAACACCTGCATCGTACACAAAAAGGCTTTTTGTGTCCGTGCCATTCGATCACCTGAGGCATCCGGAGAAAGGAGGCACTACAGCCAGACTTACTTTAGTATTTGAAAATAATATAAAAAGATTCCTCCTTGTTTGGTTCTCCCCCCCTCCCTCCTCGCTCCTTTCTCTCTCTCCTTTTTATTATACTCCATCCAATATTTATTCAAGACATGATTATAAACATCTGCCCGGGTAGCCGTTTCATCTACACAGGAGCCAAAGGGGCTGGAAATTTCACACACGGCCGCCAACATGACCTCAGCTCAGACGGAGCATGGCGTTTTTTTCCCTCCCGTGCACCGCACGGCTTCCTGTCTGTGACGTCTGAAAAGCACTGGGGGCCAGGGTTAATGGCCTTTCCAATCTCTGTGATAAGAATTCATTTTGTTCTATTACCAGCAGTTATCAGAGGAGGCTGCAGCATCACTTCAGCAGGAGGTTCAATCAATGAGAGAACCTAATGAAGTAACCAGCTCTAGATCTATTTTCTTGCTCAACTCTATCAGACAAATAAGACCTATCTGTCACCCCTGTGCAGGTCTGCTCTGGAAACCCAGAAAGCCTCAGCCAAACCCCTGACCGCATAGAGAGGAGACACAGGCGGCTGAAAAGGTGGTCTGGAGAGCATGCAGATTTTTCAAATATACACAGAGAGCTGCATCATCCTTCAAAAAAGAAAACGTTGACTGGAAAGCACCAAAACTGACTACAATAGCAAATTCCATAAGCACGTTATTATGATCGATCAAAACACTGACCCCATTTACGGGTTACAGTGGCCATGTTAACATTCTGCAAATTCTTGCTCGGACAGAAACGAAGACCTCAGTGGCCACATCTAATTAGACAAAATCTTGGTCAAATTTCTGAATGGAAACGGGGCTGACAATAGCTGTGAAGCTCGATCTGTGGCGATGGCTAGGAAATGGCATCCAGCGAGGAAAATGAATGAGTCCGTGCGCTCCCTTCCAACTCTATAAAAACATGCAAAAAATGTCCATTTCATTACTTGCTAAACAATGTCATATGGGCTGCACTGCCCCCTAATAGACCCTGACAAAGGAGTACCAGCAGACATATGCTTTAAATAAATAAGATTACCCTGATAGACAGAGGCCTCTGACAATGTTCCCTGTTCTCTCTCTCTCTCCCTATTTTTTTCCCCTTCCAGCGCCTGTCGTTCTTGCCTTCATTTGTCTGATACAGAGAAAATCAGAAGTACAGCAGATGCCCTGCTTTCGGGGGCCCATAAGTCTCTTTAATGGCCTTGAACCTATAATGAAAGGACAGGAGGGCATTCAAACATGAAGTTTTTCATGTGTTCTTGCATTAGAGAGATCTTTTGTTTGATTTTACGGTGACCTAATACAATTAAAACACCATAAACATACTTTGTAATTAAGGACACGCTGTATCTGTGCCAGGAAAGACAATGAAATCGCTGTGGGCCTTTAGGAAGTGTCAATGGCAGTTTCACAACATACTAATTGTGGCTTATTGATTCAATTGGAACAAAGTTGTTTTTAAAATAAAGGAGCAATGGGCAAATTATGTTGGGCTGGGACGGTCCGTGTACAATTTGAGTCAAAAGAGCATGATCAATATTTAAATGACTCTCTGCATTGATTTAAAATTAACTTTCAATTAAGACATCTGTTGGACTTTTAACTACAACACTTAGCCATTGAGGAGGAAATAAGGGAACATTTATTGATACTCTTAAACAGCAGTGGCCATTCCGCCATCGATTCGGTCATTTGCGCTGGCATTGGTATGCAAGAGGTTCTAACTCTTTCCTCCCAGGCACCACGGTAACAGCCCCTGGCCCTGGCCTTAGCGGAGGACTTAAATAAATATATAAAGCCCAGACCCATCTCGCCGGACAGACAGAGGGAGATTAACCTTTATCCGGAGCTAAGTCAAAGGCATGTTATCTGCGGAACTGTTTGGAGCTGTAATTACATGGGCTCCATGTTTGTAGCCGATCGAATAGAACTCCTCGTGCTGCGTCGGCAGTCCGGAGGGGAAGAGACTTTCTAGTCGGCCTAATCAGGTAACAGACACCTTTTGTTTTGGGAGCTCATTGATGGATGAAATCTTTATCTGTAATATTGATCAGCCGGGACTCTAAACTGTCTATCTTGGCTACTGGAAGCTCTAACAAGATTGCCAACTGGAGTATATCAGTTAACATTTAATCAATGACAGTTTAAGACACAGATGCTTTAAAAAGGCTGTGTGTTTTCCTCCTGCTCTGAACGATTAGGGGAGGGATTGCTCAGAATTTATCATCCACATTTGAAGACCAAGGCCTGCGTCCTTGAATGTCTGAATGTCAAAAAGGTAAAGGATATATGAATAATGAAAAGAAACAAAACATTGAAAATGGTACCACCATCCATTTCTATTACGCAAAAACGCACTTACACCAACCATCCGATTTCGTTGCCATACATCAAACAATGGGGTGGCTAACCACAACCCGCACCGTCTGAGAGAAAAATACATGCATACGTCATCTTAGTAAATGTATAATTTTTGCCACCCTTGCAAAATATAGCGATGTTAGGTGCAATGAGGTGTCAGCAAGCCGAGCATGCAATCCAATAGAATTCCTGTTTGGCTTGTCTGCTGTTTGCGCAGTTCACTCCCCAATCCCTCCCTTCCAGATTCTTCCATTTTCCTCCTTCTACAGACTCCGGCCCAATTAGGGTCTGAGCTCGTCACAATGGCTACGCCGGCTGTCACTCAAGCTCGGACATCCCCGCCCCTGGCCTATGCAATCATTAGCTATTCATTTGCTTGCCTTGGCTGTCCCTTAAAAGGAAAATGCGAGTGGACTTATTATGTAAAACATTGGTGTCGGAAAAGTCTGCAATTTCTTAAAGGTCTTTTCGTCTCTTGCCTCCTAGTTTTGCTTGGAAAATTACAAGCAAGCACATAATGCTTTTATAGTGTATAAAGCAGAAATACATTGAAATTTGACACCAACATGTGCATGTTTACAGTTCTAATAATCCCTGTGATCAAAGCCCATAACCTTCTGTGATATTAGCGAAAGGCACCGATGCATTGTGGTTACCTCTGATTTGCATCTGACAAGGTGCTTTCGAGTGACAAATAGAGGGATGTCCTTCCTGGGCCTCAGATCAAAGGCACTTCAGTGTGATGTGGCACCAGAGATCTTTGCTTCCCTCTATGTCGAGTCAGGAAACACAATCATCAGGCACATATTATGACAGCGGCAATTACACAGAGGTGCATGACACTATTATTGCCATTTGCCGGAGAGTGATTATGCTAATGGAGAGATGTATAGCAGGTGGCACGTATGCTGGCAGCTGCCAGCCAGAGACGCGCACACACACGTGGAGCCCTCCCTTTACACACGCTCTCGCCCGTCTTTCTAACAGTATGAACAATGCCTTACAACCAGCCAGTCCCAAGATATGTAATTAGGCCTCACTTTGATTTAACACTTCCTTATCACATCAAAGGCACAGGAATTAGTAGTAAAGAAGAGGGAGAATGAGACAAAAAGAGAGAAAGAACAAGGGAGAATAAAGGAAATTATGGAAGCCTTTTTCCACCTCAGAGAAAAAAATTAAATAAAACAGGTACAGGTAATTGTGAGATAAAGTTTAAAATAAGAAATAATAAAGTCAAAAAAGTTGCAATTATGAGGGAAAAGTCACAATTGCGAAATATTAGGACACTGTGAGATTTAAAGGGGTCATGAACTGAGAAATCAAATTTTCCTTGAGCTTTTGACATTTAAGAGGTCATGATACTATAAGAATATCCTCTAAGTTTCAGAACTGAAAACTTTTCTTGTTAGTCCAATAAAAGCTTTTATTGACACCAGGCCCAGCAAACGACAGGTTTTTCAAAGTTGGGATCTATGACGTCAAAGGGAGGCAAGCACCGCCTCTGCAGAAGAAGATCAACGCCTACTTCATCACTGCCTGTTTAGCCCCGCCCACCGATTCACGCAAGACATGCAATAGAATAGGTAGCCTAAAAGTAACATAGGCCTACGTGCTGTTAAACCAGATCGATATACCAAGCAATAAACATGCCGTTGAGGATTACAAAATATTGTGCAGTGCTTGGGCTCGACAGTAATGCAACATGTAAGTAACTGTGTTAATTCTAATGTAAGTAAATGCCTGATCTGATATGTAATGATTTATGTACAGTCAGATGTTCTTTGTCTGTGTGTCAGTAAATCAAACCAGTGACTAAAAGTCAACTTGCGTTGTTTCTCTTAGTAGGATGAAAATAATCTGTTATTTAACGGTGATTAAATTCAATAAAGAAAGCGATCATAGAAAGCTCCCTTTGCAATCGTTGGAGCAACGCGCGCTGAACCTGTCAATCAAACAGGAGAGTTTATCAGTGATGCGTTTATCAGTGACTCCCGTTTTATTCAACGAATCTCTTAACTATATCACGTTGCACTGTTAGTGAAGATAAAAGCATTCGTTAGTGTACAGAAACTGAGTTGCAATGACGAGATCACTGCTTTCATGCGCTCAACGTGTCTGTGATCGCTACAATGATCATCTTTCATCTCTGCAACCTTTCATGCCACGATCTGAATATAATGCCATAGATCTAAATGTAATGCAACACTCTTCACGATTAGTTAACCATGAGAGCTGTAATAGTAAAAATGCACTAAAAGAGAGAGTAATACTTTTTCAAATGGAAAGACGTCAGCCAATATAATGTCACACTTGTGATATACAAAGTAATTTATTATAAATTATGAGATTAAGACATATTGTGAGATAGAAAGTCCCATTGTGAGACATTAAGCCACATTGTTTTTACTTTTTGGAAAAAGACTTCCAAAGGAAACAGATCTGCTTAGATGTTAACAGAAAGCCTTGCATATCCAAATGCAGGTATACATCACAGTTTGTTGTTTGTTTTCTCTTCAATCTCACAAGCTACTTCAGTAGTTGCACTCTATATAGTATATTTAGATATAAAAGTGCACGTAAGGCTGTTGGAGTGTGTGTTTTGCAGGCTTTAGCATAACAGTGAGCTGTGGCTCTAGTAGCCCTGTGTTTCTAATTCCTTCGGCCGGGTTATTGAAACGGAATCCCCCAGCTCTGCCGGCACACTCTGGCGAAGGGGGAAGCCCTCTCCTCATCCCTGCATGGATCCTGCCTCTACATGAAAGCCCCGGAGATCCCCGCCAACAAAAATCAATGTATGGATGTTCAGAGCAGTTTTCAAGGTTTTGTAAGACAAATCTTCGGAGCATGAGCTGGTTTAGTGCTATCGAGCCGAGCTTCGATCAGCCTGCCCCGGTGAATAATATGAGAGGGCCTTGCTCACTTTACCAGCCTGTGAAATGAAGACAGGGTGCCAGCCACTTCCCTTAAAGGAATGTAACCTGAGTAACTCCCCCTCCACAAATAACCTCCCTTAATCTAATGTCAGATACCACCTCCCTAAAGCCGATCCTAGATCAGGCTGCGGCGAGGCACGGGAGTTATCGCTTGCTCGGGGCTGCATCCTCACAGAGCCCTTTGTATCTAGTGCACATTCTTTTCCTAATTAGAAGAGATGGGTGATTATACCTTTAAAAGGAGGCTACTGTTTGCAATTGTCATTTGAGGCAGGAAGTCGGTCGTCACATGGCTTGCTTGACGAGCAAATAAATTAGATTAATAATGAGCACCCATACAACATTTTATAACCTGGGGTAAAAGAAAAAAAACATGTTCAAGCTGAATTACACGGACATGCAGTAATTAAAATAATACAACATGACATACTTCATAAGGGCTTCTTTTAGCGGCTTTGTTGACATGGCTACAGGGAAGACGCCACTGCATACGTTTGTCTTTTCTGCAAATAATTAAAGGTAATTAACTCTGCCATTGCTTTTGAGGCAATTAACCAAACATCAGTTTCTATCAGTGTGTCTTTTAATTTTGCTCTCAAAAGGACTAGAATAGGTTGTACTATAATATTGTGAACCTGGAAGCCGGTCAAACCCTCTACTAAACTGAAGAAAAAACTGGTGTAGAAACGATTTTCACTCAGAAATTGCTAATAAATTTCACAAATAATTAAAGAAACGGCAATTAACACATTTAATTAAACATGAAATTTTGAAGTTGAAAGACTGAAATAGTTTTGTGGATGTTATAAAGCGCTTTATTTACAGTCACATATAACCGAAAAGGCAGACTGGTTTGAGATGTGTGTGTGTGGTGTTAGAGTAAAGGACAGCATTGCTAGTCGACAGGTTTCAATTTCACATCCTCGATTATCTCACCCCCAATTCCATGCATGCCTAAATCTAAAAAATCTCATCCAGTGACTCCAAACAAACTCCCTTCCTCTCCAAACGCCTCTACACACACACACACATACACACGATTCCCAAGGAGCGCCATCTCTCCAAGCTTAAATAGCAGAAAATTGCTCTGCTTTTCCGTGGTCTACCTCCTCATTCCTATCAGCACAAGTGGGAACAAAAGGCTCGGATTCACTGGCGTGTGAGACCTGCTGATGGGCCAGGAGATGGGTTGCAGTTTGGTGCCGTTGATGCCCTGCTGACGGACAAGCAGGCTGATGGAAGACGAGGATTTGCTAGCCTACCAGGTCGCCATTTTGTCCCAAACGAACGAATCAAAGACACCACGCTCGCACCCGCTGAGGCTATTAGGCTCAAAATATCATGCGAGGCAGGAAACAAAGCTTGATTTCATTATGGAAAACAGAACAATGGCTATAAATGTCTTGGTGGAATATATCTGGGTTTAAGCCCAGGCCAAAGACAAGACCGCTAATATAAAAGGAACTGCTCCAGTGACAGCAAAAAAGGGCCTTGTGTAAATTTACAGTGATGGCAGAGAAAGAACAGGCCTGTCTTACCCTCTTATTCTTCCAATCTCCCTCCCATTTTTTGCAGGAGAGTTATTATAGGATGATAAAAGCAACAACAATGTTGTGACATGAAACCGTTAGCATTAGGGTGGAAGAATGGAAGATGAAAGAATGTTCTTGGGAACTGATGATTGCTCACAAGGCCCTGATTTCAGCCTTTAATCTCATAGCACACTCAAATTTCCCTCTGTACGCTGCTGGTTTTGGCAGCAGAGAGGAGGCGGGGGCGCAAATAAGTGAGGCTAGAGAGAAATTAGAGGTGTACTATAGTATATAGTAATGGTATATAGTACATTCGGCTGTAATACACACTAGGTGGTAGTATACACCCGGCTGTAAAATACATTGAGTTGCAATGTACTTTCAACTGTACCACAAGTATACAATGCAATATACATTAAAATTCTATTCATAGTTTATGTTAGGGATGCACAATATATCAGTAAATGTTTAGTAGTATTGGCAGATATTGGATATTTAATTGTGCATGCTAATTTCCCATATTTTAGATTTAGATTTTCTTCATTTTAATCTTAATTTTGTTAAAAGTTTTCATACTGTAAATTATAACGTGTTAGGGTGGGGTTAGCCTAAATTCACTTTTAAAAAACTTTAATTGTACTTTAATTGTATACATTTTTTAATTTATCAGTTATCGACCATGACATTAAAACAATTACAGGCTTATTGTATTGGCCAGAATTTTAATATCGGTGCATCACTAGTATATATTGGTATACTCCTATCATGACAGTTGACAATACCTAGCCAATTTTCGTCTTTCTATAATGGATAATCGTAAAGTGGAGAGTTCTTGTGTGTGCTTTGTAAACAATGCACTCCATTTTTATAAATTGGGTCCATTTTATTAAGCATGAATTCCTCTGATGCCCAAGTTATTCATAACATGGCCTGGGCAGATGAAGATTGGCCTGTTAAGAACCTCCAGAAGCAATTAAAGTGACAAGAAGGCAAGGCCCTGATGTGTACATTTACTATGACGAGCGCTCTCCAAAGTGAATGCCCTTATTAAGAGCCACTGTTCACCTCTACAGCCTGCCACGATGAGACAGAGAGAGAGGGGGGGAGAGAGAAGAACAACATGTCAGAGGCAAACGCCTGGAGAAATACCTATTCCTGGAGTGAGGGCGATTTGGTAATGAACCTTTCAATTCACTCCTGGGGTAATACATTCTGACTAGTGCATTAATTACTCGATAACATCCCATCAAAATGCAAATGCAGCACTTGACCCACAAGAGTGTCTCATTGGCTCTGTACTCGCCGGAGTTTCTGCACAAATCGTCTGTTTTCCTTTATCAAACAGAGTGGTGTCGTATTGGGGAGCGTAGGGTTGCTCGCTTCTAGCCGTGTGTGTTCGGTCACACGGACCTGACGACCCCCCCGTCCCCTCACAGTCAGACAGGACCATGGCCGCATGCTGACACTCTTAATTGCAGCACTTGAAGACATTGTGCCGCTCAGATGGAATATTTCCCCTCTGCCTGGCCATGATCTGACAAGCCTGAGACAACGCTTTAATGGCTTTTCCAGAAGGGTGGGGCCAGAGGAGAGGAGGAAGAAAGAAACATGGAGGAAATGAGAAAGATGGTCAGAATCTTTCAAAGAGCTCAAAGGAAAAAAATATTGAGTTTTGTGTCTTTAAAGAGATAGTTCACCCCAAAAAAAAAAAAAAACCCTCATGCCATTCCTAATCTGCATTACTTTTTTTTCTTCTGCGGAACTACAGAATTTTAGTTTTCTTTTTCTCTCCATAGAATGAAAGTCAATGGGAATTGATGGGGATTAAGAATAAATACACTGTAAAGTGATTTACTATTATTTTTAATCAGGCACTAAACAGAGTACCCATAAACAAAACGCTGCAGCCACTGGGAGGCTTTTTTGAGTAAACTGGATAGGACTTTGCACTCCACCGAGTGAGTAGCAACTAGCAAATCATATGTAAAAAAACTAATAAAACAAATGATTCAATATGTGCAGCACAAACTTCCTATTTCAACAGGAAATACCTTAATACAGGAATGAAAACTGCAGTCGTCAAGCGATTTCATGGGGCCTTTGGGCAGTTTGCTTCTCGAACATGGCCAGGGGGTCCGAGAGATGTCTTTCTATCAACAGGGTTGGATTACGAGTTTCAGCTGTTAGATGATCCTTTCACACAGGAATGTCAGACAGTCTCATGCCACATCAATCCATTCATTTTCTCATCTCTCCATCTCCTTTCTCAACCCGATCACCTGACTCCTTGTTCATTCAAAATTATGACTAATTAAGTCATAAGCGAATCATTTCTGGGAAGAATGGTGAGATTCTGAGAGTGAAGCTGAAGCTGTAAGCAGTGGTGGTGGAGAGGAAGCCCTGATGAAGTGACTGTATTGTGCCGATCTCTAGAGCAGGTCATGGGAAAGTGAGCTGACAGAGGCATGAGGTGTATTATAGCGGAGAGAATCAGTGTGAACGGTATGTGGCATTATCAGAAATACAAGCATGTGACAATGAGAGAGAGAAAGAGATGAAAATGACCTTCTGTGGCACGGATCCTTCATGCATACCAAAGGTTTGGAGATGTCTGCACTGTCCTACGTCGCATACATACTGAGATCTGGATCTTATTATCAGTTTGTTCCTTTTTGGTCACCCCTGAATGATGAATTATTCAGAACGAGTTAATTGGTTTGTGAGAGGGTATCCACAGAAAAAGATATTCCTTAGCAGCGGCTAATGAAAGAATCCCCACGTTTTCCTGCCGTTTTAACCCCTACACTTGCACACAAAGAAGGTGGTCGAGCCCTGGAGGGGATGCTTGTTTCAGGTATCCTTGGTTGTAATTGTGAGGGCTGAAGAGCTATAAATGAGCTTGAAATCATCAGGGTTTTGAGTCCATGTATTATGCAAATGCCACAGAAGCACTCCAGCACACCTAGACACAGTCAATGAACAATCAACAGGCCTTCGCCCCAATGACAGTACTTAATGCTACCTATTGTTGAGTCTCCAAAGAGAATGTGCAGCATTAAATTCCCATCAGGAATAAAAGTAAACTCTACCACTGATACGTTCGCTGACAGGCGCGTGCATAAAGTTGATGCACCGTAAAACATAATGGGGAACACACACACGCTTATATACACCTGCCCTGGATGCCCCCCTCCACACAAACAAATTAAATGAAAATCCGGCATGACCGCGGAGTGGAGCACTCTACTTAAGCAAGCCCACTGTCTTCTGATTAAGGAAAAAAGCCTTTGCCCTAGAGAGCGAAATTTCATAAAATACTAGTGCCTGTGCTTGATGAATCATGTCTCTTTAATGCAGTGCAGTATGATAGAAGAGAGAGATACAGGCGAGGAATCATCAACCGCTGCTCTAGCTCCCTCTGATAACACCCCATCTACAGATTGCCTTGATCAGATTCTCGTTTTATTTAAAACAGGACCAATCCCGAGGCCCGACTCCTTTTAATTTGCATATATTAACAGGGTTCAAATGCAGCAATAGCTAGGAGCACTTCCCAGTCAACTTCCCAATCTGCCTGCATAATGGCAGCCTATTAAATAGAGTTACTCATCAGTGCAGGAAGCAGACATGGGGAAAAAAATATGGAAAAAAGCAGGCTAATGTGAGCGTTTTCTTTTATGCAATTGGATTGAAACCGACATGAATATTCCTGTTGTGTTGCTGTGAACATATTAAGAAATAACATTCAAGACAATGAGAAAAAATTAAGCCTATTTACATACTCTACAAATGCCGCTGACATATTGCACATAATTCATTGTATTATTTTGAAGAAAAAAATATTTCTTTTCTTTTTCTGCCAATGTAACCAAAGCTATGCAGGACAAAAAGTATTAACCAATAACCACTAATATCATAGTCTAACTAATATAACAGTCAAACAAGTCCTAATATTTCCCACCTGAATGTTTAGGAAATGTGTCAGATTACAGGAGTTAAATGCATTGCGATTGGCATTTCAAGTTGTCCTTAAGTCATTTCCTTGGTCCAGAGGGGACGCTGTCTAACACGCGGTGGTCAGTTGCTGTAAGAGAACATGATGACAGCATTAAGTCTAAATTCCCAGCTGCATTATCACTGGGCCTGGTCCGACGCTGGCTAAATCTGCAAAGCTTCCTACGGTTAGCCACGATTAGGCACTGCTATGGATAATCAATACTGGCTATCAATTCCATACTTTGTTGTGATGGATGAGGTGGATGGGGAAAAGGAAAGGGGGAAACAAGGAAAGAGAAAGAGACAGAGTAGAGGAGAGAGAGATGATGATAAACAGACCCATGCACCATGTATGCTGAACCCAAGAGACTGAAAATGAATATGTTAATAAAACAGTGAGTGCAAGTATATATATATATATATATATATATATGCACATTAGATAATGCATTAGGTACCATGACCTAAAAATGAACAACATTATTTACGACATTTATTAATCTAGGTTAATGGTAATTTATAAATAAAATGTTAACTTATGTTCGTTAATAATACATTAATTTACATTTTTTAATTAAATACATTTAATATAATGAACTTATATTAGAAAATGTTTAAAAAAAATTAGTATATTTAGATAATAACATTAACCAAAAATATAAAAAATAAATATAAAAAAAAAAGATTTCAAATGTTGTTCTTTTAAACTTTCCTTTTCACAAAGAATCCTGGAAAAAAATATATATCACAGTTTCCACAAAAATATCAAGGAGTACGACTGTTTTCAACATTGATAATAATGAGAAATGTTTCTTGAGCACCACATCAGCATATTAGAATGATTTCTGAAAGGTCATGTGACACTAAAGACTGGAGAAATGGCTGTTGAAAGATTTAGCTTTGCCATCACAGGAATAAATTACATTTGAAAATATATTAAAATAGAAAAGATTTATTTTAAACGGTAATAATATTTTAGAATATTACTGTTTGGTGAGATTTCAAAAAACATCTTACTGACCTTACTGATATATGTATATGCGTGTCATTTTTTACACAGACCCCACACACATGATCTTATCTCAGATGAATGAATGAGAGAAAGGATGCAAGGTCAGAGAGACAGTGAGAAAGGGAGGGGGGAAGGGAGAGAGAGAGAGGGGCTGGGGGGGGTTGATGGTTGGAGGGGTGATGGTTGGAGTCAGGACTAATTACTTGCAGGCAAGATGCACTGGGGAGGACGGGGTCACTAACTTTACCCTGACACCTGGACGCCACAGTCATCAATGGACTGCCGTCTAATCAGAAGTGAAGGGATTCAGGGCCCAGCGCTCTCCCGTAGATGATAGCTAATGACAAGGGTGTTGGACACGAAGCCACACACGTCACACTATTGCAGTCTCATCACAAGTGTAACTCAGTGGAAGTATCTGTGTGTGAGAGATCCATCCGTATTATCACACATTAATAATAACACTAGTCTGCTGTTGTACTGCTTGAGGCAATTAGTTAATTGCTGCTTTATCAGAGCTCTATGCTGCCTGTCTTTGTGACGTCCTCCAAGCTTTGACAATGCCTTGTTTCCCTTAATGCCCTGTGACAGAGAGCATTGTACTATCTCCTATGGTTAGTGTCAGTGGAGTCACCACACAATGAGGAGGCCGCGGAGCAATTTTCCTCTCCCTGTTCGAATTAAGACCAGATCAAGTCTCTGTAGGCTGTCAGCTTACACCTTTAGCAGTCATGTGTACTGTACAATTACAAAACACGGCCCCTTTAGTCGCCTGCTCACTATGCAGGTTTATTAGCATTGTTCGGCATGAACAAAAGAGGGCCTACTTTTTCAAGCGTATGTAAATCGAAACTGTCACACTTTTCTAAGGGTATCACATTCCTGGATGTTTACTACCTGTCACGGACACTAACAAAATAAATAAAATAGTCCTTATGGTGTAAAAAAAAATTCACATTAGTGTGCAAGGAAAGCGTCCTTCTTTAAATAAGCATAATGGTTTAAAGTCAGGTATGTTAATGCGAATAATCATTGCAATTTCTGTTAATTTTAACTGTCAGTGGCCACAACAGCCTGTGAAAACACGAGGTAACAATTTAGCTTTTGTATCACTCCTCTCCGAAGGAGGATCTCATTGAAAGAAAAACAACCAGGGACGCCGGTCCTAAAACATGTCTTTTTGAAAGCACTAACTGACTATTTTCAAAAATAATTTTGGACTTTCTGCACGCAAAAACCGCAGAATAATTATGATAGCATTGGGCGGAATTATTCAGAAATGACTCAATCTTGAGTGCCTGCCATCTGAAAAATGGTTTTGAGCTTTTCTGGTAAAATCACTGCTCTTTGCAAAAATAATAACACACATACGCATAACTGACTTATTATGACATGAGAAAAAAATATTCGCGCATCGAGTATTGTCTCCATTTAATGATACAGCAATATAAACTCGGGGTCGGGCTATGGATCTCCTGAGACAATTTCCATCAACAAAAAGCCTCTCATGGTGAAGATCGTGTTTCACGAGGAATGGCCTATTTTCTGTGAAAAAGTGAGCTTTGGTTCCTTTGCGATCATTGTAATGGCACTGCTTATTGTATACACGATTTTTACACCAAAAACTTGGCAATTTTTACAAACATGACTGATAATCCTGCTGATTTACTGTCGTTTTGGAGATTTTTTTATACAACTTTCCTCATGCAGGTACGAAAGCAGGAAAGTGAAAAAACACTGCAAGCTTGTGTTCCTGCAGCCTGGCCTGTCTCCGTCTAATCACAGTGGAATGTGGCCGCCTCTGCGCCTCCTGCTTTGTGTAAGGAATCAAAGGGAAAATGGATGGCCTTGCATTAGTACATCACCCATGGCTAACAGAATGATGAGACCGATTTGGCTGTATGTCATATCTTTCACTTCACTGCTTTCCCATTTCAGTTTATGTAATGGCTACAAATTATGGCCACAAACCCTGGAAACACTGTCTAGGGAGGCGATCTCAAAAAGTAACTGTTATAATTGCTTGTGTGCCCTCCAAGTAGAAAAAAAAATAACCTAAACCGTTAAAATATCTTGTCATGGCTCTGAAACGCAGGCGGATGAGAATGCGACCACGGGGAAAACAAAGAGCAGCTTTGAGGATCACATTCGGAGTGTAACCGAACAAAGCATGCAGTCCTCTTCATATACACACTTGCGTCAGGCTAAAACAAAACGCGCCTTTCTTTCTTTCTTTTTTTTTTAATGCCAATCTATAACAGAAAAAAAGAGAACATGTCCATTAGTGTATGTTGACGGCCTACAGCTGCCATGAAAATGGTTCTCACTGCATTGGTGGTAATTTGGCCCTGGTTGCCAACCTCCTGAAGCATTATCACTCAGAAGAAACAAAAGAGCGGGACATGCGGGGCTCTCTCAGCTCCCATCCGGCCGCAGCATTTAAAGACGTGTTCATCTCTAAAGTCAGCTAGACCTTTTGTTTAAGCCCCTACCAGACAAAGGTCTCCTCTTCTTGCCTAGTTTTAATACACATGGAGGGAGGGGGGTAAGTGTGGCGGGGGAGACTCTCAGAAATAATTACCTCCATAAGATCCCATCTCCTCTCTGAGAGCCACGACAAAATGGAGAAGCAACCCAAGGATGCAAAAAAGCGCTTTATGCATCAACAAGCCCATCAGGCATTTTACAGGCCAAGCTACAAGCCAGGGAAATGGGTCCCACTCCACACGCACACAATTACAGTGCTTTCTTCATTTGTCCTTTATTAAAGAGGACTAAAATACTAAGCGAATGCATACAAATGCATCGTCGCTGTTATTTAACCTTTTTATCACAAATATCAGTGTGTTAAATATTTATATAGAAATATCACACAATAAAACGCAATAGAGTCATACAATAGATAAAATATTAATGCTAAGCTATCGATTTGGCTTTATAAGAAAAGCACCAGCTGTAGTTATTCCAGAATGGAAATAATCAACATAAATATAATATAGAAGTTAATAAACACACATTCTTATGTATCGCACATCTGCGTAAAATACGAGTTCACAGGGACCACATACACGCCACGGCTCAGATCACTGTGATTTACAAATGAGGGGCGCCACTTCAAAAACATGCTTAACCACACAACCCCACTGCCTTTCCAAATTCTCAGCTTCACGATGTTTACCTTGTGTAAATGATGAGCCTTCTGGGTCCCGAGCGCAGGGAATTACAGTCGCCCTGGGAGACTTGGCAGTCTGATTCTCAGGGAGGATGGGCTCATATAGTCTCTTTAGGAGGGTATATTACTGTTAGTGCACCGCGAGAGCTCTGCCATACTTGGTCTCGTTTGGCTAATTTAGCGCATTGGGCCCATAGAGGTCGGATTCATTTTCACGCACCACAGCGATCGTGCTGCTAAGACCGGAATCTTGTCTTCCTGATGTACACAACCCAAGTCTAAACTGTGGGCAGGGCCATGTTTTAAAGCTTTGCGTTTATCAACAAAAACAACCCTGGTGAATTTTTGCAGCGCAAACCCTTTTCGGCAGGCTTTTGTAGTCTAATTAAACAATAAGCAGTCGGATATATGGCCCTCATGCTACGGCATGGCTGCAGTTTGCTGAGTGTGGCTTTTGGCACTAATGCATTTCTCCTTTATTTAACCACTGTAAGCGCCACAAAACCTCCCCTTAATTACGTCTTAAAAATGGCATCAAAATTGTTTAACAAAATCCATTCACATGTACATGAAGTCAATGGCATTCTAACCTTTATTCCCAAATGGTTTTATAATTATTTGGCGCGTTTCCACAGAGCTGCTTTTAAAAGAAAGATACAGGTCAGCAGTTAAATAAATCTTTTTTTTCTTCTCTCCCTCTCTTCATGAAACTGACTAATGACCAGAAAATGCTAAACTAAGGAGTTATACCCACGAAAACCTACCGGCCCCCTTTAACATAGAGCTGTAATTCAGCGAGGGCTGAAATGTTGCTTACTCCAGGACCTTTTCTCTGGAGCAGAGACACAAATTATTACCATCACATACACACAGGCACCCGGCCCGGTCCTGAGAACGCAGTGGGCACTGTGTCATCGAGAGGGCAGACTCCCCCCGGCCCTGCCAATTCAACCTCCCCTCCCCTCCCCTCCCCTCCCCTCCCTCCTGCGCTGGCATTTGGATAACTTTTTATTTATTTATTTACCGCTTATACTTGCCAGTTGGAACAATTAACAAAAATAAGTTGCGATTTATCTGGTGCCAGTGATCCATTTCCTTAAACTTGCCAGTGTTGGGCCTGTTTGAAAGCACTTCAAACATTAGGATTACGGGGTTAAACTACCTGAATAATCTCTTTCCTACCAAGATCTGGAGCTGTAAAAAAAAGTTCAACGCCACCCTCTAACCCTCCCTACTCGCTGCACTCGAGGCTCTAACCTATTAAAGCTAGTTACTCTTCAACCGAACCAAGCGTAGTTGTGTATAAATCAAAACATTAGCTGCTCTAGAGCCCGCCTAGAGCACAAAAAAACAACGACAACTAGTTTATCTTTTCTGTAATGTACTCTGTCTGCAGTCCGCCCACCTCGTCTGCTCAGTCTGACGTTCGAACAAGTGAAAAAAGTATGGTCGTTACACGCCAAGTATAAATTCTGAATGAGTCTGTTAGTTTATACACATTAGCACCATTCTGAAGGACTGGGGTAAATATAAAAGCCATGAGCTATAGCTGGAAACACTAGAAGAGAAAAGGTGACACTTGGGAATAACCTCTGAATTTGAATATGCTGTAAAGGAATACACATGATATGGTGTTTACTAGCGACTCATGAAAGAAAACAATAATGCAGTCTGTGGGATACACATATAATGCTAACAACAATATATATTTACATGCAAAGACATAAGATTAGAGAAGGGAGGCTATGTGTGTGTGCATGTGTGTGCAACAGAGGTAGGCTGTCTTTCTAAAAGCAAAATAATGATTTATCTAACTGGTCCTTTGGTGCACCCAGACTCCGAAGCACCTTTGATCCAGATATAATTAATGCCAAATGTAAAACACACTCGTTTATTTCCAATATGGGTAGTTTTGGAGCTGGAGTTTCACATATGGTTCTCCGTTTAATCCCATCTGGTTCTGGAGTTCATATATAAACAGGACACTTTGGGGAACAGAGATTAATTCAGCTTTGGAATGCCATTGAAAACGTGTTAGTCGTTTCCCTCGGCCAGGTCAGGCAATGCAAAAACAAGTTAAGCGTTCATTTGGTCGTGCAGCATTAACGTGGGCATTATTATATAATGGACCCTGACTTGCTCTTATGTTTTAAATTACAGGTCCCTCTCAAATAAAACTATTAATCTTTTTTTCCTTCGTCTTTTTTTTTTTTTTTTGGTGTGCGTCTCTGAATGTTTTACAGTCCTGTTACACTTATTAGCTTCTGGCAGCTCCAAAACTTTTAAATGAAAGCCAAATTGCTTTGGTCATGAGAAAGGAAATTAAAGCTCACTCCAGGGGGAAGAATTTCACTGTGAGATCCTCCCAAGGTAGAGTTTCATAACCTTCTGCATGCCTGCTAAAGATGTCACTGCGTACAGGGCCGAGTGTGGTACTGATATAAAAAGACGGTCCGTAATGGGAACAACATGTTCATTTTAGGGAGATTAGGCAGCTGGCGTGTTTTACATCGGAAAAAGAGGTGCTCTGGGTTTGGGTTTGAAGGAGGAGGTATGCGGTATGGGAGTGAGCTAAATGGTACACTCACCCGATTCGTTTGGAGGGCAGTCCTTGACGAAGTAAATATCGGCGAGGTTGTCTTCGTCTGGAGGAAGGCCCTGCTGGTGCAGCTGCAGCTTGCGGAGACCTTCGCTCTGCTGGTGCTTGACCGAGCGGAGGTGCTGCAGCAGGTTCAGCTTGGCTCGGCTGGAGTAGTCGCACAACGCGCAGTAGTAGTAGCAGGACTCCGAGTTACACGCACTCTCTTGTTTTTGCAAGTGCTACAGGAGGGGAGGAGGTGCGAGCACAGATAGAAAGAAAGAGAAAGAGAGAGAGAGAGAGAGAGAGAGAGAGAGAGAGAGAGAGAGAGAGAGAGAGAGAGAGAGAGAGAGAGAAAAGGGGAAAAAGTCATTAGGGGCTATACGCTTCACATGAAATTACAGCCATCGTTTGTTTCACGGGCTGAGACAGCACCTACATGAAACAGATACTTCCTTTCCACCGTAATAATCTCCCGACATGAAATGCATTCCTTCCAGCTTTGTCCCAAACATAAATACTGATAACAAAGAGAGATTGTCAAAGCCGAGTGCTTTAGAGGGGCTGCCCGATGAGGAAAGACAGACGAGGGAGAGCGAGCGAGGTGCAGAGGGGGAGACGAGCCAACGTGTCTCCGCCTGGCATCACGTAATCTGGGACATACGAGTAATTTACCGCGACAAAAAGTCCAGCTTAACTTAAGTCTGGACTGTGCAACTTTAGAAAGGGATAAGGGGATGATAGAAGATGGGATCTGGTGGGAGTAATTTACTATCTGTGCAGCGATAAAGATAAGAAAACAAATCTACCAGGCCCTTGCTATAAAACTACCACAGGTCTGCAGCTTCATTCGGTAGGAGAGGGGCACCTCGGCTGCCATCCCACTCATAACGGCCTATGGAGGGTTGTGAAACAGTTTAAACATATACTGACACATACACACATTCAGGTTTTATGTAGTCTAAATATTCACATGCTGCTTTGTGTGTGTACAGAGAGGCGTATGAAGGCCTGTGGTGCATTAGCAAAGGAGAGTGGAAGCTAAACCCCCGCGTGGCCTCTCTCTCTCTCTTCTGCGCTGACACAAAAACCTCTGTTACTCAGACCCCACTGTATGTGTGCGTGTGAATCTCACAGTGGTTTTACTGCCACCATGCTGCTGATGTTTTGAAGGCTGATTCTAACATTTTTAAAACTTTAGTTCAATTAGTTCAAATGGTCTGTTTTTTTAATGAAAGATTATCAATTTAGAGTAATAACAGAATTGGGTTTTTTTTATCTATATCACTCAGCTCTAATGTGCACATACACAAAAGAATATTAAACTTTTCCTAAAGCTTAAGAGGAAATCCTGGCTACTTTCTCATGCTAATTCCAGCACCATTTGCAGCTATTAAACTGCACCTAAACGTTTTATTTCTCTTGCCGTTCTGGCTTCCAGTGGGTCAACTGGTGCGAATAAGGTGAACAGCCTCCTTCCCCCTCTGCCTCTAACAAAACCCAAACTGGATTGGTCTTTTTAGGGACAAGCACGCACACACGCACTGAGCTGGTGGGGCTTCCTAAGCTTGTTAATTCTGACAAGAGACTCCAAGCGGAGGCTAGACACAGAAAGAGAGAGAAACTATTTAAAACAGTGCTTTGTAGGCGAAATCCGAACTGTCCAGCTTTGCATATTGTTCTATTCAACTCTAATGTGTTTCAAACAGCAGGGCTCCTGCATTCAGTCCTGCCTGACAATTATGCACTTTAATTTGGGCTAAAGTTTTGCATTAAAATTGTGCAGTAGTGCACCATGCAAGGCCATAGTAGGCCTCCCCTCCACCTAAAACACATACAAAGCCCCCAATCCAACAAACAGTCCCACCTCCCTCCCCATTCCCCAGGCAAGCCAAGCATATCAAGTGTGCCTACAGTACTCACAGACTAATGAACAATGTGTAAAAACAAAAGGCCGAGTGAGGCCTCCATTATCTGATCTTCTGCTAAAACACAAAACCGGTCCTCTCCGAGCCTGAAGGAAGTACCGGTGTGCCTGCAGGTGTGAGCCGGCTAAAAGAAAACCCTTTTGACAAAACAGATTCTTGGACTGTCAGGGATTAGAGTCATGGCACCAGTGGTAACACACATCTTTTCTTTCATAAACTCGGCAGAATTTTCTCACGAGTCTGCAGGGCCGCGCTCCGTAAGGGGCTCTCTGTGGCCATTGAAACGTCTTAAGCTTTAATTAAGTTGAAGTTGTCAGAGGAAAGCCTTTTTGGCACAGATTCAGGGTCATTAATTACAGCTATCTTTGTTTCTTTCCAAAGGGAAGCCCTTCGAAGACATGCGGGGCTACTTGTATGAACTCCCTCCCTGTAAACAGACTTGAACCTGGCTGAATTGACACATAAACCTCTCGACGGATCCTACCACTCTAGGATAACCGCTACAACGTAATGGTTCAGGCCTCTTCTGTCTGTTAAATTAAGAGGAGAATGTGCTTAATCTTTCTTGACTCTCCCAAAAATGAAATTGCTAATTCAGAACCAGATGTCTATGGAACCTTTGCATCATAAATTCAACTTAGGTAGTCGTACAGTTAGTGAAAAAAAAATCATGTCATTCCATTTAGACTCGAGATGGTTTCTGGGAAAAACAGCAATATAATTTGTTTTCTCTGCATGATGACTAAACCTCATTAGGATGAATAACTATCGCTAATAAACAAGCATTTGCTCAAGGGCTATTGGCTAGCTATTGTCGCATTCATATCCTCATATTGCATTTATGCGCATCTTATCCTGAGTTGTAGCCCCTTTTAGAAGCCTCCATTACTATTTTCATTCTAATATGAAATAGATTTGTGTTGTTTGTGAACAAGTCTGACCACACATCTTAAATTATTCTGAATCATAATCGCAGCTGTGTATCCATTTTTATGGTCCTAATAAAAAAACAATGCAAGAAGACAAGTCTAACGTTTAAAGGCCGAAAGAGTGCGTAACTCTAGAAAATATTAATTTATTCACTATCAGCATTCCTGCTTTGTTTGCTCAAGACCTATATTGAAATCGAGTATTTTTCTTCCTTCTTTTATAGACCCCTGTGGCACTGGTGCAAGCTGTTCAGAGACTCGAGCCTGGGGTTTTTGATTTATGAGGTTTAAGCTTACCATTTTTAGTACTGCCAGACTCACAAAGCAGTTATATACTACCTGCAAAGTTCAAAATGTTTGTGGCATCCCGTAGCAGATTCTGCCCACCGAAAAGTCAGGATGCTGCTAGCAAAGAAAAGAAGGCCTATTTATTACTAAAATAAATAAATAAGAAGAATAAGACCCCAGTTTCTCTCACCTCGGCTTGGTTTTGCAGAAAGCTGGAGGATAAATCGTGCAGTGATTCTGTCAAGCGCTAAGAAAATCTCTGAAACTGCTCCAAGTGCTGTTGTTGTGGGTGGCAAAGAGACTATCTATGACAATATAGTGGAGCGCTCTTGCCTTTGATGGGTAATTGTTCTAGATTAGCATTTGGCAAACAACCAAGAGTCTAAAACCCCACGGGGTCCAATCATTTTAGCTAACTTGTCGTCCCTGGGTGCCCCTTGGCATGCCAAAGAGCACATCCAGTCGAACGGGATTGTGGGCATGGGAGGAACACCCACCTCTCGTTCTCTCTGGGCTCTCAGGACCTAATCAGGCATGAGTTGGGCGACTCTAAAGCAAAGACGCCATCGTACTGTGCTGCCAAAACAATGCAAATCAAAGCACCAGGGACTCCCCATCACCTGTCAACCTAGGCCCCAATTCCCAGGGTGCGTGTTTTTTCCCTAACCTGACGAGACTTATTTATTTATACTGACTTCAATGATTACAAAACACCTCTCGTTGCCTTCCCCTCTGCCCGTCTGCTGTTGGCAGTAGGAGACTGGTTTCATTTGTACTGCCTGCAGTGACAAAACAGACTCATTAGTGGCATTCAGAATAAGGATAAGGGCTGTTTGAGACTGGATGTTTATTCGCTCCGTTCTGCTAGGATGACAAGACTCCTTCAGACAAGAAAAGAAAAATATGAAGGGTTAAAAAATACGTTGTTTCTAAACAAAAACAAATTAGGGCATTCAAATGTTTTCAGGTCATTAGTGGAAAAAAATCCAACAAAAAAAAACATGCATAAAATAATGTTTTTGAGCATTTTTAATAAATCCAATTTTTTTTTCTGTTTCTTTAATACTTGTTTGTATGCTTTTGAAGAGGCACCGGTTTCCGGTCTAACTCTGGGGACCCCGAGAACGGAAAAAAAAGAAAATAAACAAAAGCTTGTTTTGTTCCTCAAAGCATTTTAAACACATTCCAGCCTTACTTGGAGGCCGGCCAGGTATACGATTCCATCAATGCTGACACCGTCCAAACACATGTTACCAGTAACCACTATTGAGCCTGGAGACATAAATGTAATGTTATATCATGGGTACCGCAGGAGTTGGCAACCTGAGTGAAATTCTTGTGCGAGAGGTATGCCCCCTACATTCCATTCAGAGATTGCGCACAAGGCCACCGTCTTTTCTGCTACAGGCACAAAACAAGAGCAAAAAACCATCTCTTTTTAACTTTCTCTCTCCCCTACCTCAACAAATCCCAAGGAATGCATCAAAGAGCCCCAAATTACCTCCCCTATTTATTTTTTTCCTCCGAACCCGTCTGGTTCATCATATGTAATTATGGCTTAGGACATTCTGCCAGTGCATGGCTGTATGGTTTGCTGCTTAGGTCATATAATAATAATAATCATCCTTGCAAATGGATGCCAAGTTAAATAAGTGAATTAGCACAATGTGTCTTTCAGCAGCACACTCTCGTCTGAGGTGGCTTGTGGAGACACAGTAAAGAGAGCGGGACACACCCCGGGGTCCCTCCAAAACGACTAAAACCCACAACTGCTGCAGCGTCCATCCACAGCCTCTCATTTACTGTAATCGCGCTCAGACCGGCAGGACCGGTCTGGGGCCACATACGCCCCATTTTCCCAAGGACACTGGTTCTGTGGAGCTACAATGTACTGTGAATATTGCAGTTTGCAATGAGGCCTTCAATATGTCGATGCAGTCTGCACTTTGACTTTGGAACAGTTCATGTAAATGTTGGCCAGCCAAGCGTGGTCCAAACAGAAATCCACTAAAAACACATAAATCTACGAATTGACAGCCGGTTTGCGGAAATTCTTAAAAGAACTTCTGTGTGTTTCTTTGGAAATATTGTTTTTCCTCTCATGTACATTTACATCCGCATTAATCATGTCGAAGTGTGAGTGCTTGTGTTTTACCAGCATTTTAATATGTGGATTGATCCGCAACGTAATAATTCATTGATCGCTGTAAGCGCCAATTCCTGTCGAATCACTATTAAAGCAAACAGTGCACAGGGTGTTGGGAACCAATCATTCCATGGCTTCATACGTTTCTCGCCGAACGGTAAACAGATGAAGAGAGACACGTGGAGAAAAATATTTCCATGTGGTGTTAATGTTGTTGATCTGGCATATATCATTAGGCCTGCAATAATGTTCCTATGACAGAAGGAAATGAACGAAAACTTAAGACACTACAGGGTTCATGCAACGGTATTCCAAAATCACATGCTCTTCCTACTGGTCCACAGGACTCTCTGACTCTGTTGAAGGGCAACCAGAGGTCCTACTGCAGAAGAACAATGTGTCAATCCTTAATAAGTCATTATGATCATGTTTTAAAGTAGCCTACTGTTATAAAGTTCTTTGCTTATTTAAATATCACATAAAAGATAGAAAAACACAGAGGTGCCTAGACAACATTTTTGGAATCATAGGGACGTTGAAACTTTCAATTTGAACATTTAAAATGTTTTAAAACCTTGAACTGTGACTGTGAACTTGTTGCGTAATAGACATGTTTAAATGTTAAATCAACATTTTGAATGTTTTTAACAGTTTGTTGCCTATGTAGACAGGATTAAACATTTATAATGCCCAAAAATTCTGTCTAGGTAGGTTTAGAAATAAAGCCAGAGACTTTATTGATGACATCCTGTTGTTGCTGATTGGTAACCATATAAATGAACCTCTCATCTATATAATAGAATCACCGGACTTAAACATGAAGCAGCAGCATTGGAAAATTCCATTTGCATATCACCTCTCACCTCTGTAGTTGATATGGAAGATTAAGAACTAGTCCTTAATCTTCACTCCTCTAATCCTTCCCACCGCTAAGACAGACACGAGTGTTCGTCTACTCCTCAAATTGCCTTAAAAGAAAGCAAACTCCCAAAGAAAATGGAGGTGTATTTATATTATGGTGATTTAAAATCTGTCGCCTGGACACTTCTCTCCCATTAAATCCACTGACCTTACCATTACCCTTAAAAGCTTAGCCTGTCTCCATCAGAAGGTGAAAAAGACCAGAGGCTCCACCATCATCTTCATGCCACGCTATCACAAAAATTTGGTTTTCTCCATTGAGCATAGTGGTAATGAAGACGTTTGAGACACGTCTCACCAGAGTCTGGAAATTAATAACTAAATACAACACAACAAATAACTAAAAAGAGCACCTCAAGCTTTTAGTGGTATTAATAAGAATTATTATTATTATTATTATTATTATAGAACACACATTTAATAATTAATGGATAATCTTTAATCAAACCATTTATATGGTTTTACATGTTTATACATTTATTTATATAAAAAGCGAATGCTGGTGAACTGTCAAATGTATAAAACCATGACAATTATTTGAAAATAAAGAAAAGTTTACGTTAAGCTTAGCCAGTGGCTCAGCTAATAGTGATAGTAAGCTTTGCCTCCAAACACAGAACATACTATTATAAAATGTTGAAATAACTACATTGAATATTCTATTAAACCGTTTTCAAGGAAAAATATGAATAATGCGCAGCAAAATTTGTAAAAAATAAATAAATAAATAAATAAAAATAAATAAATACATTTTGCAGATCTTGTATCATACCATCCCCCCACATCTCAGCATATGTTTTTAATGCAAACAAAGAGTTATGAGCTCATAGTCTCAGGTGGGAAGCACAGGAAAGGATGATCCATGCTTGTGACCCTCAGCCAGTACAGTACAAGACTGTGGCATTCCGACTAATTATGATGCATGGTCTACTCTACAGCCTGAAATCTTTCCTTTAAAATGAGCCCATGCAACGATGAGACAATCTCCCACCTTGTGTATCTGATAAGAGTGGAATGAGCCCCGACTCACCGCTGCGTGCTTTCTCTATTCATACTTTTAAACATTAAACCCTTTCATGTTCCATCTGCCTTCTCCCCTTCCACAACAACATAGAGGAGGGTCCCTGATTTGCATCCTATTATAGGAGGGAGGGAAAGAGGGAGGGAGGAAGAGAGCGCAGGGATCATGGAGAGGAGCTTGTTTAAAGAGCCCTGCCTCTTGCTTTGCTACTCTCACTCCTCAATGGGAGCACTTCTTAGCCGAACGCTTTGCATATTGCCTACGAAGATCTTCAGGAGTCGAGCTTGTAGGGGCAAACGCTTTTAACCTGTGCTGTATCAAAAGAGTCTAAGTAAATAACACCTTACCCACCCACTAACCCACACATCAAGAGCCGGTGGGGATATATTAAGAATGTTAAATATATACAGACAAATATAAATGTTCTTTTGCTTCTAATGCATATAAACACATCAATTCAAACTGTGGTATTGTAAGTCGATACAACTGATACAGCTAATGTCTTAACCACAGTTTATGCAGTTACAACCCATAAAAGGAAAGCCATTGTTTTTTCGCTGAAAAGCCCTAGCCATAGCTTGCATTCCACGGTCCACTCGACATACCACTGGCCACTTTGAAGATTACTGAAATGTTTGCCTTTGTTCTCCAGAGAATCACACAAACCAGACAGCCTTCTTTTCAAACACACTGCACCTTTGGGTGGACAATTAGGCTTGGTGGTACTCAGTAAAGCATGATATTAAGAGAAAACTAAGGTGAGCATTCGGATGTTGGAAAAATTGTAATTATAGTACACTGCATTAAACAAAAAGGCCATCTGGATCTCACAGAAATGATTTGGACAATTATAAAAATGATAATTCAACGGGTTAATTTAACTTAATGTGGAAAAAATCATGGGTGTAATCCCAAACAAGTGAGTGGGACTTCTATCAGATCTATTTCAAAGCATTAAGGATTACTAGTAACAGTCTAATCCTGCTGAACCTAAGGGGAGGTAAATCGTATTGTGTTGGAAATCCTGGCCAGGAAAGAACAGGAGGTTAAATGAGTTCTTTGCTCTGTAATCGAATATCACACTCTACTTATCTATTCAGTGAGCACCTAATGTTTAAAATCAATTACTTGAGGAATGCTTTCTTGCATTCAGGTCTGTTAATGTGAGCAAAAACTGCCACCCATGACTGCTGCTCTGTCTTCACTAGGGCATCCGTTCTGGGCCGTGGCTCTTATTAAACGACACACGTCAATATTGATCTTAATTCCAATCTTTTCTGCAAACTCTCTCTCTCTTTGCCGTTAATTGTTGACTGACCTAATAATGTTCGGGATGATTCTTCTTTTTTTAAACATGCAGCCTGCGTGTAGCTACTTAAAATAACTGGGAGAATAAAGGTTAGCGTTGAAAGAAAAATCTTAGCTGAGTTACAGGGGAGACCTCAGGGGAACGTGTGACGTTCAGCCATACATTTATTGTCCAATAATGCTTTCCAGACAAAGTCATATGTTTGCTCTCTGTCTGTGTCTGGAGAGTTAAAACAAAGCTAATTACCTTCAGCCAGCTATTTCACCAAGAATATCATATTATTGCAATTCAAGTCCTTCCACGGCTGGCCTTATCAGAGAACTGTGAGTCATCCTTTGTTAAGCTGGGCCCAAATCCCATGAGAAATGGAGGGGTGGGGGGGAGTGAAAAAACGAGGAAGAAAAAAAAAAGAAAAGAATGAGGAAAAGAAAGGAAAGGGGTAAAAATGACAAACTCCTGCCACTCTTTGTTCCTGGGAGTGCCACGCTCCCCTTCAGGGCTCGGTAAGTCTTATTTCCTCTGCTATGGTTCCCATACCTGTCAGCCTCAATAGCCTTCACAGTGCCTGCACAGAGACAAATGGGCTGACCTGGCCGGCCTCTCTGACCCACGGCCAACAGGAAGATCACATCTGGTTATTAATATCAGAGCATCCTCATATGGCGGCCCCCCACCCATCTCACAAGATAGATAGAAAGAAAAAAAAACAGCAAAACAGGAAAGCGAGGGGTGTCTGGGGCACCACACTTTATCACAATGCTTTAAGTTGTCCGTCAGCAAACGTTAGTCCTGTGGGGCCGGTGTGGAGATGACCATCTGCTTATGAGCGGGGAGGGCATGATGGGAGAAATACCTATTAATATCTATGAGGATTAATGACAGCAGGGCCTAGCTGAAGCCTGGGCTTTGTGTTTGCACCCACACTCGTCTGTCTGTATGCTTTAATTATACCCCCTCCCCCTCGCGCCCTCCCCTGAAAGATTCCCATTGTAATCCGCGTGCAGGTGAAAGACGAGAGCGTCTGAATAATCTGGCCTCGCTGTCGGGTCAGAGCGGGAGGCTGAGAGAGTGCTGACATACTTTTATGCCTGCAGAGAGTAAGTGGATAAACGGACGCGTTTGTGAGCCTGTGGTTTTGTTTGCATTCGGAAAGTAAAGCCCAGGCTTTTATAAGGCCGTTTGGACCTGTTCAAAAAGTCCTCTGGTACTGTGGGGGACCAGCTCTTATTGACAAACAGCTGAGACTGGGACACATGCGCTTTTCTTTTTTGGCCATTCTCTCTCATCTCCTCCCAGGTTTGGATGCTTTCTATGGGGTATAGTGTCTAATTTTGCAGATAGCATGAGAATAAATGCAACAAACATGGTTAAACAAACCAAATCTATCGAAAACGACATATTTCGGTGCACTTCAGGGTGGTTAAAAGCAATGGTTCACCCAAGAAGTGACAATTTCCCTCATGTCGTTTCAAACCTGTTGGCGCAACACAAAAGATATTTTGAAGAATTTTTGAACTCTTGTTTTTAATAAAATAAAAATTCATTGGTGTCCGATGCTATTTTGCCAAAGCTATTGACTTTCATTATATGGACGAAAACAGTTGACACCTTCTTCAAAATGTGAATTCTTCTGCAGTTTTTTTTTCATACAGGTTTGAAATGACAAGAGAATGAATAATTGTCAGAATTCATTTTTTTGATGCTCACGTTGGAGACGCTGGTTTGAATCCGGCCTGTATGTATTAAGAAACTGTGGGAAAAAGCCCCAAAATAAAATACAATGTGTGCTAAGGGACAACAACAATGATGATGATGCTATATGAAGGCTCATGCAAAATAGATCCTCCTCGTTCTTCTATAGCACAATGGCTTTTTATGCAAATACCCTCAACTCAATCTCCTGTCCATTTTACCATCAGATCGGGGGAAATGACTGACAATAATTTAAGCTGCATATATATGGGGCATTTGATTTTCAAATGAGAAGCAGTGAGGCTGACCTTCAGTAATGAATGTGCTGTAATATAATGTGCCCATCAACCGGCAGCCATCTTGGTACAGAAAGATAGAGCAAAATAGTGAGAGAGAAAAAAGGGGGAAATGAGGAGGAAATACTGACCTTCTGGATGAGAATAAAAGGGGAAAAACATAAAAAGGGGTTGGGAAAAGTCTTCTGATAAATCTGAAATTCCAGTCTCCTCACTCTCGCATTCTCTCCTCCTCCCTCTTTTCTCTGCTCCCCTCTTTTAATTTCCCCTCTCATTTCCCTGCCCCGACCAATGGTGTTGCCATCCGTATCATGGATAATGAGATGGGCTATCTGCCTCTCCCTGGGGACAAGGCCACGGAAAGCTAGTCGCTGCGGCTCCATCTCCCTGCCTGCCTCCGCCAGAGAGAGGCGCATTATGTGCGCTACGGCCCCTGTGGCTCATAACAGGGAGAAAGGAGACAAGGAAGGGAAAAAAAGAGGAGGAAAATACAAATATGGAAATGGAGCCTTGCACTCCAGACAGACAGAAAATTCTGCTTGACTGATGACGGATGCTCTGGAAGGGGGGTGGCTGCTGTAATTAAGCAGTTCATAGCTCCTGAGGCGCAACTGGGGGATACACGCTGGACATCCTTATGTGCTGCACACAAGCCTCCAGAGAGAGGAAGTACAGAGAGAGAAGGGAATAGACAGAAAGGGAGGAAAAATGATAGGCTGAGTGGGAGATAGAAGAAAAGAGCACAGCGAGGACCACCTGGTGAACAGGTGTGGGTCATATCTGCCTTTCCCCCCCGCTTCCAACACACTGACCATGAACATTCTTGGCTTTAAATGACCCCAGTGCCCAGCGCAAATCGGCTCTTTGGAGCAACACACATTTCTCACCGTTTCTTAATCAAGCGTTACACCGCCTTTGAATGGCCTTGACAGATTTACACTCGACTACATCTGAGTTTATTTGAGTGCTTATTAACGATAATTGTATGACGATAATATATCATTACTGTAGTCTAAAGCCAAACACTAAGAGGTCAAGAATGTGTATTGTATTTATTTTAATAGCCGAATTACTTCATAATAATGAAAAAAATCCAAGGCTGTTTTAGGTGTGGGCTTGGGAGCTTTAAAAACCACCAATGAGAAGCCTTAGTCTTTCACAAAAAAGAAACATTGCACTGCTAATGTAATTTAGGTTTTTTTTATGTCTGGAAAATCTGAACTCCTCTACCAAAAAAAAAAAAAAAATCGTAGGTACAAAGCTGCAATAAAAATAATGAATATGCTTTCTGTTTGTATCCTCAATAATTTTGGCCCATAATGATACTTTGTGTTCCGAGGCTCATATGGAAAGGTCATCAATACTTTGTTCTTTAGTGTGCTACCCTTTCACCTTTGAACATAAAAGACGAGGTGTTTTTCTAGTCAAATAAAGAAACCTCTTTTTCTTTTTTCTCAACATTTACTACCAAATATACATGAGCGAAACGGTCCGGTTTCTGCCAAAAGCATTAGAAGCCGCATCTGTAGAACAGATTTCCCTCTCTCTGGGTAAAGGTGGGGGCGCGAGGAGATGAGAGAGCCAGAGCGAACCCCCTCACCCCCTCTGTGTCAAATGGACACCCTTCTCTCTCCATCAAAATTCAGCTCCCATCACCTGTTCTAACACTTCTTAAAATGTGAGCCAATAAAACTCAAATGGGCAGGATTCCATTTGAATGCTAATGTTTTTTTTAATCTCAGCAAGTACTTTAACTTTTAATAAAAAACTATACAAACTACAGATTTCATTAGATTATATGTCTCCCTGTTACTACATCATTTCCCATCTTCAAAAGGAAAAACACAACTGTTGTGCTGGTTTAGGATTAAACTCAAAAGTTCAGGACCATTTTAATCCTACATACTCCACATAGCCATGTGCTGTTTCAATCTGTTCTTACACTGAAAAGAAAGTGTAAGTGTTAGTTCCTAAAAAAAATCAGGTAAACTCTAATTAGACATTTCAGAATGAACACAAACAATCATGTCAATAATCAGGCAGTGACCCAACTACACGTGCACGTGAATAAACAAATCTAGTGCGAGACTTACTAAGATCATAGCTAAGCTATGCCTTTCTCTTCTTCTAATCTCCAATCTATTTGTCTTTCGATGTGATCCGAAATGCTCTCTGTTGCCATGGAGCCTTTTTATTTGCTTAGAGAATTAGCCAAGCCCCCTGACCCCCCACTCCTTTCTAAACTGCTAAGGATTTCAAAACATTCCCATGGACTGTGTCTTTAATGCCAGGCCTCCAAATACCACATGCGATTCTTTCAGCCCTTTATTTGCCTCATGCTGACTTCACCCATTGGAGGATTTGCCCTTTGTTGTTCAGTTACTTGCTCTGTATTTCTAACACTGTCTGAATACATTAATAACACGAAGCAGCTCAAAGTCTCATTTCTGTTAAAAAAATAAATAAAAAGGAAAACAGGACAATTTGTTATTCTTGGAAGGCCTTTTGGTGCATTTGGTTCTGTCCTAAATCTTTTTTCAGGAGGTTCACAGTGTGAAAGTGACAGTAGTTGTACTTTCCTCTTAAAAAGCCCTTTTTGAATGACCATATGCGTAATTGGGTCAAAGTAATGAATTGTTCGCATTATTGCTATCATCACAAGGCTGCCAATTTCTTATGTAGTCTAGCCATTGTCAGCTGCTAAATTCACTTTTCTAAATATACAGCCCAGGCCGGCTTACGAGCACACAAGTCAAAAGTGACTAATGCTGGTCAATAGATCCTCATTAAGTTAATACAGTTTATCCAGAGGAGTCCACTAATGTGTCTGGGATGTGATGCTGGTCTATGATTTCAGGATGTTAGTATTATTGTTTCAGGCAATCACACAAGTCCAGTAAGTCAACACCCAAATGCACTTAAGAACAGGATGAGGCTGCAGTGGCCTCTGTTCAACCCCCACCGCTGTGGATCAGTTATCTGTCTTAGGCCTGGAGCAAAGCAGTAATATATGACCCGCAAATCAAAAAGAGAGGGTACATTAAAACGTGATTTGTACATGTTTAAAAACTGGTATAAAGCAGGGTGATCTAAAAAATAATCATGAAATTTTCCCTTTCTTATGCATGCATGTGGACAAACACACACTGTCACACGTTCAAAATTCGTCAGCTGTTCACATGATGTTTGTTGTTATTCGCCGGCTGATGGGGCAGCTTTCCACAGAGGTGAAAATTCAGTGAAGTGCTATAACAGCGGCCAACTGTTAAACATATTGATATTTCTGGCATAAATTCAATTAGGTTTGATTTCTGAAAGGCATCATGTAAACAGGCTGACTGGCGTATTCCTGTCTTTACAGGAAAGAGAGCAGAGGAAACTGGGAAAAGGGCGAGCATGGAAGGCCAAATCAAATTTACAGCTGGACTAATGACATTTGACATCATAAAAAAAAAAAGGTGCTAGAAAACAAATGTTCACCTTTTGTGTTCTTTTGACCATGGCCACTGAATTAACTGTCCGCCGTCAAATGCAGTGACAAAATACGTATAATGCAATACAAGTTAAATAAAACAAAGTAAATATTAACCTATGTGAAACAGAGAACATACAAGAACTAGGACAGTGGGCCATGACACAGTTCAAGTAAACATAACTGACCTTGTAGACCTTCAGCGCCGCTTCGTGCCTCTGGTTGGTTGCATGCAGTCTCAGCTTCTCCACACTGTTGCTGTAGTAGTCACAGGCATTGCACTTCAGGTGAACGGGGTTGCCGATGGCAATGCACTTGAGACGCCACTGGTTGGCTTTGCCACCTTCCTTGATGTGGGCCACCAGCTGATACTTCTGCATGTGCTTGTCTGTCTTGCAGTGGAGCTGGAAATTGGCCTTGAGCTGCGTGTTGTAGTTGCACAGCTTGCACTGGTAGACGTCTCCCATCACGGCTCTCCACTCCTCTTCCGGAAGCGATCTCTCTGCCGCCACGTGCCCGCTGAGGGCCTCCAGGCTGTCAGAGCTGAATTTGTTGCACACCGCACACTGGAAGAGTTTCAGCAGTGGGTCGTTGATGCAAGGTGACAGCTCCCCAGCAGAGAGGACGGACAGGTCATCACCCATTAGCTGACCACTCACAAGACGCAGCTCCGCAGGCAGCTCATTATTTACTGCGGGGAGAGAGAGAGAGAGAGAGAGAGAGAGAGAGAAAGAGAGAGAAAGAGAAGGGGGGGAGGGAGAGAGAGAGGAAGAGGGAGAGAGAGAGGAAGAGGGAGAAGGGAAGAGGTGGGGCACAGTCACAGGGAGGAGAAAAAGAGAAAAGGTTTTTTTTTTTTTTTTTTTATTAAATGAAATTTAAAAAAGAGCTGAGAGACTGGTGTAGGGCACCCATACAAAAGGATTTGATAAAATAAAGCCCCAGTAAGGAGTATGGCTTCTATAAAGCCTTAACTATAAAAAGCTATAATAGGATTGAATCAGGATCAATTACAATCATCCCTTTCAAGTTCTAAACTCCCTCATCAGATAGCTTTAATTACTCCTACCAGGCATTCCTGAGTTTGTACTTAGGCATGTTTTTTCTCTCTCTCACTCTTTAAAGACATGAAACTGATCGATATAAAACGCACCTGCCTCAATGGTAGCTCTAAAAATTTAAATAATAAAAAACACATCATCTTACATTTAATTGTAATTTAGTCCTTTGATCTCTGCACTTTTAGAAGCAAACTGGATCATTTTCCTTACTCTCAACACTCTTGAAAAAAAGCTTTGAATTTAATAATTACACAAGATCAAGAAAAGGTACAAATATAGCATTTTGTCAGACAGAGAGTTTCTGAGTTGCTAGATGAAAGTATTCTGTGGAAACAATATTTCTTGACAGGCTAATGTATACCAAGTATGAAGGTAAATATCCATGAGATGAATGCACAAGGGTATCGGTTTTCAGAAACAGATTCAGAAATGCTGATTTTGGTCTTGATCGACGAAGTGAAAGAACAAAAACTGCTACTGCTAGTGTTGTGTGCGATCTGTTCCCTACAGTCCGTGTTAAGATGAGGTTTTTCTGGGTGGAGTGAAGGACTAAGCTTAAAAAGATGAAGAAACATATTCTCACATGGCAGCTCAAATCACAGAACAGATTGAGAGCAGGATACAATAATGACAGGAGTAATAAGGCCAGAGTCAGTGAAGGAAAGAGAGAACAAAAGAAAGTGAGTGACAAGCATATCCAAGGGAAAACTACTTACCGTGACCAGGAGCCAGAGCTGCGGCAGTGTTAGGGTCAAGCTGGAAGGGGTTGATCATCATCTGTGGGTCTGAAGGGTTATCCAGTTTCATCCCGGTGAGGCCGATGTTCTGGGCCAGGTAGTACTGGTAGAGCTCCGCCTCGGCTGGCGCCAAGCCTAAATGCAGGTTGTGCTGGATCTGCTTCATGTTCTGCTGAAGAAGCATCATGTTGTGCATGTGTTTCTCACTTGTCATATGAATGCGCAAGTTGCGAGCCACATTGGTTTCATAGTCGCAGACCTCACATCTCCACGTGGGCTTCTGTTTGGGCTTGGAGGGCGAGGGCGTGCCACATCCACTCAGGCTGGCGTTTGACACAGGAGCAGTGTGGTTGTAGATGGCTTCCGTTCCTCCGTTCTGCAGCGTCTGCACATTGTTGAGGTGCTTGTCTGACTGCATGTGTATGCTAAGGTTGCCTTTGGTGGTTGTGGAGTAGTTGCACACCTCGCAGCGGAAAGGTTTATAGCCACAGGTATAGCTCTCGCCCCGGGCTAGTCGAGGGTGAGGCTGGCCCGTGCGGCAATAGGCGCAAGAGCCTCCAGACTCTGGGTGCTTCTCCTTCATGTGAGCATCCAGGGTCTGCTGGTATTTGTAGTGCCAATTGCATTTGGGGCATTTCAGCGTCTTGCAGGAGTTCCGTGAGTGCATCATGGTCATGTGACCACCAAGTGAACGGGAGGAACCTAAGACAGTGTCGCACTTGGGGCATTCGATTCCACTTCCAGGAGAGCCCTCTCCTGGGCCAGGGGTGCCAGGGGTGCTGGGCGTGGCAGCATGCTGGTGCAATGGGCCTGGGCTCTCGTCGTCTCGTCGCATCAGGTCAAGAGGAAGAGATGGTGGACTGCCATCCCTGCCGCTGTTGGAGTCGCAGCCGTCTTTGCTGCCTCCACTCATAGAGTCATTGCTGTAGTCCAAGATGGCAGCAGCTTGCTTTGTCTTCTCTAGGTCATTGGCAACAGTCAAAGAGGAAGTAGTACCCTTTTCACTAAATTTTAGCACACTGGACGAAAAAGGAGAAACGCTTTGGTTTAAGAGAGGGAAATCTTTGCTACTGGTACTATCCCCAAGTTCACAAACACCATCATCGTCGATCTCGTTCGAATACATGTCTTCGTCCTCCTCAGCATCAAGCACATCTCTGGGCTCGCTTTTGATGGGGAGCTCACCATTCGCATGCAAAGTGCTAACGTCCTTCTGCCGTTCACAGTTGCTCTCCTGATCCCTGCACCCAGCCCCTGGTGACGAGCGCTGGTGAGACGCGGAGCCGATGGGGGACTTGAGCGCCGAGGTGGCCGCAACCCCGAGGTTCAGTTCAGCCTTTGGCATCTGGGCACTCCTGGGCGACTGGCCTGCAGAAGATGCCAAACTGGCACTTCCTTTCAGGAAGGCGAAACCAGCCTGCAGGGAATCACCGTTTTCCAAGTGAAAGGTGTTCCACAGGCTGCGAATGCCTGGATCAGGGCCCATGAAGTTTGCAGTAGAAAAATGTGGTAACACAGAATTGTTTTTTTTTGGTTCCAGAAAGCTTATAAGAGGTTCTTTGTCTTTACCAATGCCCTGTATGATTGCAGAGACATATTTATTACTAAGGAGCTTCTGCTCCTGCTCATTGAGGGTCATCCGATGATCATGCACAGCATGGGTTACAAATGACCTACTATAACCAAAAGACAACTTGCACAAGAAACACATCAGAATAGGTTTCCTTTTCCCATCACTAATGCAACCATCAAATTTAGACAAGTCCACATTGTTTGGAACATCTTTGGACACACAGGAGTTTTTGGCTGCACCATCAATGGTAAGATAGTCTTTATCACTCTTGTGTCGGAGATCGTAGACACGGAAACTGTGCAACACAGGACCATCTCCTGCTAATGCTGAGGTATTTGGGAAAGCCTGATCGGCCGTAAATGGTTTCCCGAGGGATGAAGCGATGTGAAAGGTATTGATCATTTGTGGATAAAAGGACATGGGGGCTGTGGCCGACTGCTCAGTCTTGTCCCCAGCAGCAGTTTGGGAGTTTGAAAACAGTGCTGGGGAGAAGAGGCTTTTGACCCCTGACTGGGCATTCTGGCCACCTTCTTTGGAGTCCTCAAGAATAAAAGCTGAGCCATCTGGCTGGTAAACTATCTCTCCTGTCAGGTTCTCTACATCGCTGTCCTCAAGGTCGCTGACCTCGCTCTCGTTCTCGTCCTTCAGAAGGGGAAGGCGAGCGTTCGGGCAGTGGTGCTCCATATATTTTTGTAAACTCGAGAAGGAAGTGGCACATTCGTTGCAGGGGATCTCTTTAGTGGCCGCGCCTATCGCATTCTCCACGTTCAATCCTGATGCGGTCTCTCGGCGGCTCTCCTCCGTCCTCAGGTTGTCATCCGCAGGGCTGTTTTCCTTGTCAGGCTCCATCCCAGGGACTTTCTCTGGCACCTCATTATCAAGATGTGTCGTCTCACGTAGCTTTGATATCTGCTGCCCATTTTCCTGCCTTGAGAGAGAAGGGGAGTCACAAGTTTCCATGGTAATCGCTACATGGGGATCTCATTTCATCCAGCCTGTCAGGGACCTGCATAAATAAAAAAAAACAAAAGAGAGCAAAGACATATTAGAACGTGTATAATGATGGCGTACCTGATCTTCAGCATGTGCTGTCCTTGATAATACAGAGAGCATTCCTGCTCTGCAATTACTCGTGAATTAGCTCAAAAATGAGCAGCGGAGAACTATCTAGAAAAAAAGCTATATGATTTTTAAATGCACAGACACACACTCCATTGATTTTAGCTGAAGTTAACAAGAGATTTCAATAGTTAAAAAAGGTTTAAGTACAAGACTTTTTCAATAACCAGTGAAGCACTCCCCTTAAAATCAGTCCACTCCCACACAAACGTTTCTGTGAGCCTCTTTATCACTGCAACATAATTACAATTAGCAAAGAAAAGGGGGATGAACCACCACATTCAAATCATGACCACTTTGGCAGAGAGAGGCGGTATCTCTTTGGTTCCTATGTTATTCAGTAAATCAGCTTACTCCAAATCTTCCCTCTAAGAGATCCCCCAGCAGGTATCTAACAAGCCCTGAGTAAGCAGCCATCCAAATTCTAACCCACACTTTTGCCTCTCTGACATTCACCCCAAACTCAAATTACTATTTAGCACACCCAGTCCAGTCACCCCGGGAGGGCCATCTCGCAATTTCTTTTCACTTTTTTGTTTTTCATTTTTCATCCTTGGCAGCTCACAAAAACCCAAGCACATAAAGCACACTATTTGAAATACCATTGTGATGTTATCTATCCTGGATGACTGCCCATCTCCCAACTGTCACTGCCTCAATCAGGGTCTCTCCTGGCTTTCACAAATCATACGCGCACCTTGCTGATGAAAACCCTTCAATCATATTTTTTTTTTCTTGGACCACAGACAATTTATTCTCAAGGCTGGCAATGCAGATTCAAAGACTGGGACTCAGCACACAAGTTTGGACGCTGAATAAGAGTTGGATCCAAAGCGTATGTGCCTACAATGCCCAGGCTCGGCGAATAAGGCCCGGAGAGCAAAGAGAAACCCAGCTGCTCCAAATTTTCAGGGTGATATCAGTGTGTGCAGAAGAGGTAGAGATTTGTGGTGAAGGCCAACAATGACTGGCTTGCAACTGCTGTGCTTTCAATTAAAATGAAATACACTCAAGACAGTCTCAGAATTTTAAAACGGCAGCCCTGTCTGCTGTGCCAGGCTTTATTTTCTAATTATTCTCAAGAATATAGAAAATCTGATAATAGCTTATTGAACACGATGCAATTTGAAAAAGCACTTTTTTTTCAAATGGGAATTAGGTTGAAAGATGATGCAAAATTAAACAACAATTACAGCCATGCCCTCTCCACCTAGCTGTGTGCAAATCACTTTTTTTGTGTGGATACCTATTTTGATACAAAGCAATTTGGGGATTCATTTATAATATGGCTAAATACATTGACTAGCCTATATAATATGAATATTATACACAGAAATTAAATGTTTGTACTGTTTAATCTCATCAGCTAACACAGGGAAACATACAGAAATAAAAAATAATGCAGATAAGCTATCACATTAACGAAGTGAAAATTAAATTGTATAATAAATAAGATGGTGGGGGTGATCTGCACAATGCACTGCTGTGAAAATAAAGACCTGAGATTGCTCCCAAATGCCCTGAGGGCAAAACAGCGCAGCAATTAGTGCAAAATTAGCACCTATTAAAATTAGCTTCACACAAGAAAAGAAAAAGGTGTGTCTATGTATGTGTGCAGTGGCGTAGTGGGACGGGGGTCATTTATGTAAGCCGAGAGGAATACGTCTCCAAAAACACACGTTTGGCAGGGAAGCAAGGGCTAGATTACAGTGTTCTCCTGTGATAATTTCTGCATCTCCCGGTATAAGATCACAGAGCCAGCAGCTGTGCCTCCAGGGCCTGTGGGCGCTGGGTGAGTGTGTGAGCCGCACACAACATTCCAGCGATGTTAACACAAAACCCACTGCACATCATAAAACAAGCAACCTTCACAAAACACACACTCTCCCTCGTGTGTCTACCTTGTCAGCGGCTGCCTGTGATTTGTTTCTGTTTGAATTCAGCCTTTAAAAGGTAACAAATACAATATGGAAGCTGTAATTACACACCTGGTTTCCTCATTCTCTTTTTTCTTTCTTTTCAGGTGGCAGAAAAACAGAATTAATGCAGAGATTTTGTGTGCAACTATGCGTGTTTGTTGCTTGTCTTCCGAACCGTAACACACAACATCACTTAATGCGGTCCGGACATAAAACGCGCAGTTTGAGATGAATTATGCATATCTTGACACTTGAAGTGCTGAGAGAGATGCATCCTCTGGATTTGCCTGTGTCTCTACATTTTTGGCTATGCATGTGAATCATTAGATGGCTATGAATTATAAAGCAAGGCACAAAAGAGCTAAACAGCTCAGAGCTGTGCTTGTTTTGATACAAGGCAAGTATCCGGGGATGCTGAGAGCACCTCCAGCTTTCATATTGATATTTCGCATCAGAAGACATTTCATTGACAATCAGCCTGGTAACTTGAGCGTGCCCATCAATTTGTTCTCACAATAAATAATTAAATAAACAAATCAATTTTTGCTACAGCAAGTCACTGAATATTATCCAGGCATTCTCAAGTGCTCAATATGCCTGACAAGAACAACTTTAAAAGAATCACATGCAGGCATCTTTCTTCAAACCGAAAAGAAAATCTCAATAGTTAACATACTCTCTTTTCCACCCAAAAGACAGAAAGTAGTCTTAAGTACGTACTTTGCTATTAAAAGGAGCTCTATGTTCTTTTTGACTGCTTTTCCCCCACTGTTAACACCTTTTTCTATATACCGTTCAACAATTCCTCCAACATGTTGTAACTTAACTGTGAAACAGATTTTCTCTCGTCTTGCTTTCCCTCCTTCTATTTGGTCTAAAAAGCAAAGGCTACAAAAAGAAGAAAAAAACAAATACTAAGCTCTTTTTCTTGGAACCAAAAGAGCACTCTCTCAAAACAATAAGGACAGATCTCATTGCATGGAAATGGCTCCCGTTCCCATTAGAAGAAAAAGATGGCAAACAGTGTTTCTACCTCTGTTTTTTTAATTATGACTGTCTCAGCTTCTCTCTCAGTGCTCTGTGGAGACGCTGCCTGTGAAGTGATTAAAAAGAATGTGATCTGATCAAGAGACAGGAATAATGGAGTAGGAATGCTAGGTTTACCCGAGTGCTAGGACTCCCCTGATCCAACCTACCCGCCTCCCTAAGAAAAAGGATTTCACTCACCCTTTCTTCCCTAAATAGTTTTTCAGGTCGTCCTTTTTTTCCATAGGAGTCGTAGACAAACGTTAAATGTTAGCGTGCACATGTGTGTCGTGCGTTACTCAAGTGGAACTGCAGTACGAGTGTGAAAGAAAAAAAACAGGAAAAATAGGTAAAACGCCTTCGAATTATATCCGATTTAAGAAAGGTCACCCCAGCCTCTGCTGGGGTTTTTCTCAACACTAAATCCTCTATCAAAATGTCATAGTGAGTTAGGGAAAGACAAAGGAGAGTCACAGCATGCAAACTGCACATATATCTAATCCTAACAAAGCCATGAATGGGCCTTCACAAGTCTAATTATACTTGTTTATTTGTTGCCATGCAGAAAGAACTGATGAAAAATCCATCAAAGTGGTATTATCCAAACATCAAGAGCTTCTCTAGCCTCCAAGGACACCGGGAGGCTTAATTCTTTCTTGTTTAAGTCCAAAAAAAGAGAGAGAGAGAAAGAATTGCAAAGGGGAGAGGAGTGAGGGGGGGAAAACGGTTTTGCATGACCCTTTTTTCACAAAGGCTTTTCCCGACCCTGTCGATGCCCAGAGGTGTAACAGTAGAAGCAGGATATCTCCCCTGTGCCATAACCACATTTAAGGGCCTCATTTTCAATACACAACATATCATTACTGTCGGGTGTGGCAAATCCACATCAGCAAAAAGACGTCTATTTAGCTGTTGTACAAATTACCTTTCTGTGGCTGGCGTTTAACAAAGGAGTCAAACAATTTGAAGCACAAAACAAGTTGCAAGTATGAAAAAAGTTTAAAAAAAAAAAAAAAAACAGCAACACATGACGAGTTTACATTCAAAATTACTTCAAAAAGTTCCTTTAAACAAGGGGGACAAAAAAAGACTGCCTGGGTTTATACGACTCCCTCGCCCATTCGAAAACTTTTAACAGGAGAGGCCGGTATCAAAGGGAAACATAATCTACATAGCTAATGTCTTTTCCCAATTCAAAGCAGAGAAGGCTGCAATTTCTCCTCGCTGGCAATCTGGAAACACTCTGGAGTTAATTACGCCTGATTCGAAATGAACCGCACAAACAAAGGCCAGTCTATGTCCAGACTATTATACTGCATTAACCGGCTTTAAGCTTCCTGCGGATCATTCCGAGGCTCTTCCATTACCCTCCCCTACCGTCCCAACACGGAGAGAAAATGCCTGCACACCCCGGATTAATGAAAAGGAGCGTAAAAAGAATGTGTGACGACCTCTCCCAACACAGTGCAAACTTTCAGTCCAAGTCACAGAAAAAAGGGGAGAAGGTAATTAAGTTTGAAAGAAAAGGTCCTCACGACAAACAATGAGGCTGTGTCTCTGGAGGAGCGCAGGGGGGTGAAAAAAATCATTAACATTCTTTTTCAACTGAGAAAAAGAGAAGGAGGGGAAAGGGGAACGTATGCTGGCAGGTTCCCCACTAGTCTTCCTCTTTAGCCTTTTTTTCACCCCACATCTGGTTTCACATCTTCTCTGGTGCCCGTGTCCACGTGACGGCAGATCATCCCTTTAACCCCACCTCTTTCTCTCCTGCTTCAGCTTTGCAAAGTTAACTTCGACAGTTGACTTAGAGAGCATCGCAGAGACAACCACGCATGTTTGCCCACCTGAGACCCATCAGGCATATTTGCTGTGTGTGTTTTGCTAAGAGAAATAAGCCAGATGCAAATCAGAGCGTTGCCCCTGGTGAGTCTTATGGCTTAATTAGTAAAGCAGATATGCTGTTTCCTCTTTATAGTAATGACACACAAACAAATACAAACATGCACAGGCACTGACAAAGAATATGACTAAACACACCAACTCACTAAAAACGCACATTTCTCAAAGGAGGCACTGACTAAAATTAGAGTTGTTTTCTCTGATTCACAGGCTTGATGTGAATTCATCTCGTGATCTTTCTGCTGTCCGCGCAAGCACGAGTGATGAATATGTTTGCTTTCTGCTTTTTTTTCTCTTCGCAGGAGGGAGAAAAAAGTTCAGAGCTTTATCCCTTTGTGTGTGTGTTGTGTATGAGTGTTTTTTCCCCCCATTCTCGACAAGAAAAGCAGAGAATCTAATTGTAGCTTTGTCAGTCCATGTTCAGTAATCACCCTCTTTGTCTAGTTTTTGCAGAGCAGGATTAGAGTTAAAATGATGACTGACTAATCCCTTGATTTCCCTGTGCTAAATAAATATTAATCTACTGGTCAAACATGTTCTTGTGGAGTACAATACATACAATATGAAAGCGCTTACAAGTTACATAAATCGTAGTTTTACGCACATCTGTTTGAAAGCACTGCCCCCTTCCAATACATAAAAATAAATAAAGCAGAATTAAAAAAACGTCAATCCCGCAACCGAAGCTCATGTTATCGTGCTTCAAACAAACCAAACACAAACTTGGCAAAGATGGAGGTGAGGACCAAACACACAGACACAAAGTTAAACACAGGCCACATATTTCACCTCCAAAAAACACATAGGAGGGGGCAAATTCACAGTTTAACAAGCCATCTAAAAATATACCCTGTTAAGCCTGTCGGACAGGTGTTATATTCCTATGGTCGTCCTCTGTTAACTAACTTTAACCTGATGAATGTTTTGACACATTACCGCGTGGGCCGGGAGCGGTAAGCAGGCGCCATTTGGAACAAGAGCCGTTTTTCATTCGCAGATTTTGACCTTTCTGTGCTGTCATTTTCCCCGAGAAACAATAAAAGTTTAAAGTTCAAGCTGCTCAGTAAAGATGGAGCATCCAGCCTGCAAGTCCTGTAATTATCTAGTATTATAAACATAATCACAGGCCAGGTATCCCTGCATGCATTCCAGCGCCGCTAGCTATGTGCTAACCCGAGCGTTCTTCACGCAGGAATTTCACAAAACATGTCAAACAATCTATTAAAGCATGAATTACTGCTAACTAAGTTCTCCCATACAGGCCCTAATGCCTTTATATGGCAGCACGAGAGATTGTGCTCCAGATCGCTCTAATTTCTGGAGCCAGAGAATTACTAATTAACTTAAGGTTCGGGCCTATATTTAATTAGAGAGTTCTCCAAATGAACTTTAGACCAAAGGCATTTGCTTTTTAAACAAACTCTGTTCTGACAGCTGTTGCGAGTTTACCCTTGTATGCCCACAAAAAAAAACATTTATTTTCAGAGCCATCATGGGGTCATTATTTCTTTAAGAAGGAACCAGAGTATTCCGCTTGAAAAGTGTACACTTTAATTGGATTTCACTCCAAACAAACAACTGTCAGATGTAATTAGAATGAGTTGAAATTAGGGCCACAATATTCCATTATCAAATAAACGGAATGTCACGCAAACTACCGATTCAATTTTCAAAGTTAATTTCGACGAATCTGGCAGTCCATCGCTCCGTCTGCTTCCTACAATCACCAGACAAAATGACGCACGTAGTAAAATGATTAATCTTTTTTTTTGACTCATTAAAAAAATCATTAATTTAATGGCATGGTATAAGAGAGCCGAAAATTGTTTCTTTCTCAGATGAAAAGGGCAAGAGACCGAAAAAATATCCGTGAGCAGTGCTAATGAAGAGAAACATTAAAAGAGTCTGTGGTTATTGCCACTTATGCCATTTGAAAGCCTATATGGGCCGCTTTGGCCCAGCTGTAACATTATCAGTGCGCTGCAGTGGGGAAGGCCACATTGTGTTATGCTTTTCAGATCGCTAAGGCCTCAACAAGACACTGGGGGTATTTTAAGGTCAATGACAACCTAGAAGAGAAAACAAGCTCTGGATCAGCATAACCGCCAACTAATTAAAGCAAAGAAAACACATTATACCTACAGCTCTGAATGGTAATAGTCAGGGGGAAGAATGATTTGTTTTGCTATCAAATGCCATGCAGTAATAAGCATAAAGCTGCGGTGAGGGAGTGTTTTGAAATGCAAAGCCCAGATGCGAGCGCATGAAATGGCACATATACATTTGTTTCAACAAATCTCACAGACTCGCAGGCATTTAATGGAAAATAATCTGTGCTTTCTCAAATATTCTTCTAGCCCCATCCATCGTCAGATTTAACAGCCCTCTGGTTCGCCATTCATATGCATCGCTTGATCTTCTCAGAGGCCTCTGATTTGATTTTATATGAAACACCCCAAAGGACCTCCATTTTCCTTAATGGTTTTTTCATACACTTTCCATAGGTCTTTTTTATTACACTTTCTTTAATTGTCCATAACTTAAATGGTTATGGGCACGGCAAGCCGGTCACCCTATTGTCTCTGCATAAAACTAAAAGAAATCTTCCAAAATGAGGACAAGGTGAGGCAGAAAATCGTTGCCCAAAAGCCCAAAAGCCCAAAACACAGACGATACCATTATCTTTTTTCTCTCGGCTCAATGCGATACTTTGCTCTTTTCATTTCATCCCCACGATCCTCTACCGTGAGCTCCGCAAACCGTACATTTAATCTCGTTCCGTCACTACACGTCATTAAAACTAAAAAGACGATGACCCACGCCGGGACTTCGAGCGCCCACACAAAACCAGCCTTCAGTCCGTGCCACTCATCTGCACTGATGGAAAGTCTAACCCCCTTTAAAGCAAATAATTAAAGATGATTCCAGCACACATGCCAGACCAGAGCGAGACAGGATATGAGAAGTCTAGCATTAACCAAATTCTTCTCCGGGGACTTCTCCTGCTCAGCCTCTGGACAAATGCAAACAGTGGGCCAGTGTCATGTCTGGAAAACTGCTCATTTTCTTCATACACATTAGGGATGTCAATTTTCATAAATTCCCATAATCAATAGTTGCTTAAATTAATGATCAATTAATCGATTAGCCTAATCATTAACCTTAACCTCTTAAATCCGAAGTGAGGGGCTCTACCAAGTTATCACGTTACTCAACCAACACAAAATGGTGTCAAGAAGCTTAGAAGCTTGGCTTTACAGTGAATATAAGGAATATGACCATCACATATTAGAAGTACTCTTTTTCATAGCGTGAAAAAAATAACTGCTTTACATGAAAATGTGATCTGTAAAATCATCGTACATAACAGACTTGTGTCTCATCGTTGAAAAGGTCTCAATTATAGCGGAATACAACAAGCATATTTGTTTCAGTTAGAGACCAAACTATACCAAGTATTTGTATGAAAAATTATTGTTTTTAGCTTCACGAAACATTAGTAAAGCATAGTAGATAGCTCACATATCTTTATTTAGAACAGGTGGTCTCGAGCGAACCCAAACACAACATATGACAATGCGCAGACCACAGAGTGACATGACATGCTGCTTGGCTGAAGCTACAGGACTTCCCGGGATCCGAACGCATCCCGATCATGACGCAGTGTTTTCCAACATCATTTGAGAGCTCAACCAACGGAAACTGGATCTCGGTGGGTGGGTATAGTGGGTAGGGATGATGTGTAGAGACCAATCGGACAGTGTTTTACAGCTGGAGCACGCTTGGATTGGTTTGATCGCTCAGATTGACAGGTCTTGATTTACCATGAGCCATAGAATAAACAGCTCTGGAGATCATCACTCATCAACCAGGATATTACTACTTGTTTATTCTATGCTTTTATTGTGGTATTTACACAAGTAAGTAGTTGTAATGTTCAGTAAAATCACTTGTTTGGAGGGTTTTTTGGACCCTTGGTTAATTATGTTTCGAAATAAACAGCTAGCCTACATAATCCATTGCATGGCTTGAATGCATTAATACATTTAGAATACATAACTACAGCGTGCTCGCTTCATTTTTCCTTGTGTGTCTGCTGCCTGTGTTTTGCGCATGAGCCGCATGCACCTCAAAACTATGCACTCTAATGAGGACCTTGCTTAATCGACCATCACTACGTTTTATCGATTAAATTATCAACAATTAATGGATTGTCGATTAATCGTTAGCATCCATAATACACATACACACAAGTGGAACAGCCGTGTTAATATCCTCATCATAAGGCCAGATGAAGCAGCATGAATATTCATGAGGGCAGGCTCTCATTTATCTGTTTACATAAGGCACTACCGGTCATACATATTCAATTATGGTCTCAACCCTCTCTTGACGACTAATAATGGGCTTGTTATCCAGCTGAGATCGGCAACGAGGGTGCATATGATTTTTGAGTGTACATCTGTCTAAATGGAGCTCACATAAAGTTTTATCTACAGTACATATGGAGGGAGAAACAGCAACAGGATGAGACTGTTAAGCTCAACCTTTGCCCGTATAACTGTACTTGGACATGAAATAAGGCGCTTCACAACAGCTGTGGCTATATGACAATCCCTCGGTATGATACTTTGTCAATGAGGAGGTTACCTTTAATGCACACTCGGTTGCTGTTAGCGATGCTGTGATCTACAGAGACACAAATCTTCACGAGATTACCTTGTCGCACGGCATGATTTCCAGCATAAAATCTCACCTGCTTTGAGACAGACGTAATGTCAAATGCTAATATGTATACATAATATTACAGTAAATTAAAAATGTTTCCTTAGAACTCCTCACAGAGAATATTAGCTTATTTTTACACACCACATTTACACAAAAACAATTCTCTGGATTTTATACACTATATTTTGGTCTGTTCTGTTAATTTCCATACATGACTGCGTTTTCCAATGAGATGTCTAAATTTTGCTTTAGTTGGATTTCTTTTTTTCCCCTCTTTTTAATATCCTGTAGAGAAGGCGTCACAAAAAACCAAAGAAGGCCTGAGAATATGAAGGGGAAAAATCCCCTTCTCCGATGAGACGCAAGCTGACAGTAAAAGTAATGTAATCCTGACTGGCAAAGGACCAAGAGCAACAAAAACATTTAGATAACTGCGCTCAAAAATGAAAGTTCTCAATGAGGACAAAAATTACATTTCCTCACGATAACAAGTCCTTCTCATAACAACCCTTACGATTGTTTGAAATGTCCATGTCCTCATCAGTCATGTGTTCTCACACATCGGGGGGAATGGAGTGTAAGTCGCAGAAGAGGAAGAGACGTTTTTAACATCCAAGCTGTGGAGTAAGGGCCGGTGGGGGCGGAAAGGGGGACAATCCACAGCATACAAGTTTCACTTGGCAACCGGGCCCACAGCAACATCTGGTTGAGCTTGTCAGTACACGCCTGATTCAACCAGACACTAAAGCATGACTTGTCTAACTGCGAGCTTTGTTTGAAATGCACAGACGTGAGCCATCATCCACGGTGTATCCTTTTCTTTAGGGCCAGAGTTAAAAAGACTGGGATCGCCACCTTTCACAATCGACTCAAAGCTACTTGCTTTTCACCCCTGGAACGGTTGGAATAAGAGACAGAAGAGAAAAGAAGAATAATCGTTTTGTTCGTCATAACCTGTGAGCACTTATCCTGGCTACAATTCCTTTCCCTTAATCATTTGCATATGAAAGGATAGCTCTAGTCTATAAAAGGTCAGTGAAAGATGATCAAGGCCTCACAGAACACAACAAAACAGAGGAAAAAAGGTCTCTTGCAGCAGCTCGCATTCATTTAATAGATCGCAATGTCAGTGACGCTGAGATTACGGAAGTGGTGCTCACGTCACACCGGCACCTTCCCCCCAATACAAAAACTAGCGCTAGAATCAGACCGTCCTCCAAAACATCTCACCTATAATATATGTATGCTGTGTTAATCGTTTTATTTTTCACGCACATGCACACACAAAAATTCCAAGCTTGGAATGTTTTTCTCGAAATAACAAAAGGATTACAAGCATATTTCTTGGGTTCTTGTTCCTGTTTATATTGAGGAGTGTAAAAGAACAAAAAGTACACACATTTCTAGCGTTCAATCAAAACCTTTCCTGTTTAAATTGAGGACACTGGAGGAAGACAGAAATCCCATCTCTGCAGAATCCACTCCCTAGCTCTGCTGTTGTGCCTGAACGCCACTGAATAAAGCATACGGGCTGCTATTTACCAGTTGAGAGAGACCATTATCATACATATTACTTCACATGATGACAAAATCTGCAGGCATCTTGGGAGGCTTCAGGAATATGAAGCCTGCGTCTGTTGTCTCAAGTCCTCGACAAACATCTTTGGGGACAAGCGGGGCCTGGAAAGAAAAGACGAGAAGGCACCGTTTCCATCTTGCTTTCATCTAAGTCACTCAGTCAACCATTCAGTGCCCCATTCAAAGCCGCTGTGCATTATGCAAAAAAATGCTAATCCTTTTCCGATGCTTTTTACACTTGTACAAACCCTGCATTCCCTTTCCTGAAAAGCAATTATATCAGTTTACATTTCTGTCAAAAAACAGGATTACTTCAGGAGAACTAGCACTGCACCAGGCTTCCCCCATCTATAGCTGAAGGAAACTAGAGATTATCTGAGACAGTATTTTTTTTTTCCTCTTCTTCCACTCTCCTCAAAAAAGTGGAGAGGCCTTAAGAATGTGATTTAATTAGCCAAAGGGAAAAGAATAGATCTTTAGTTGCTGTGGAAACTCTTTCTGACCTGACCTTCTCTTTGCAAAAAGCCCCGAACAGAACGAGCCTCAGTCTGGTCTATTAATCAGAAACAAATTATGAAAGAATGTTGTCGGCCTGAATAATGCTACCCATTCTGTTGTGAGATCAGCAACAGCCTTCGCTCATGCTTTCATTGTCTTTCTGCGTGTTTGACAGCCAGACATGACGAATGAGATCAGGAAGACCCCGTATTTGCATATGCAAATTCCCACATGAGAGAAACGTGTCTAAACAAGTGTTATCGTGAGGCAGATTAAGTAAGCCGTCGTGCTTTTGCTGTTTTTTTGGGGGGCCACCGCCATAGTCAGGGCCATTAGTCAGCACAATTAACCCATCTCCATGGCTACTAATGAAATTTCGCCATGGTACGACTTAAATTAGATAGCTGGTTATGCGTTGCCACCGTCCAACTCCAAATCCATTATTTGCCCCAGGAACAATGAGCCGTTTGTGCTCAGATGATCTCCACCAGCTGAACAAACCTCAGAGTTAACAATTTGCATATGTTAATAAAATTAAGTCCTAATTACATGAAACTTGTACATATTCAAATGCACTTTCCCTAGGCGCTATGGAGCTTGAACCCCATCCAAGTGTTTAACCCTTCAGAAAGCCTCTAAGCAGGGGAGGCTCTTTCTGCCTCAGAAATGCCTCGGGGCTGACACAAAAAGGCCCCCCTTAATACATTAAGCCAGCTCCTGACTTCTCAGCTTTCCACCCACTGCTCTGCGGACCGGGGCAAGTACTGCATCCTCCGAACCAAATTCAATTGGGCCCACAACAAAAGCCCTATAGTTCCTCTTAAAAACAATGCTATCTATGAGGAGTGCACATACAAACACACACACAGAGACACACAGGAGTTTATTAAATGGTTAACGTGCTCGGGAAACCACAACAAGCACTAGCAAATGAGTGCCTAATAAACAGAGCTAAAATAAATCGGTCTTGTTATAAAATTCAAAAGTCTTGAGTAGAGCGCACTTTAAACATTTATTCAAAAAATGGACAATGTCTTATCGCAACAACATTCAGCTTTTGAATTCATAATAGACAGGGAATCTTAAAGGAAATCATACAGTCGCAGCCAGATTAAAAAGGCCTTTGTCCTCCACCATACATTTTTTTCCATCTGTGCCGGCGAAATTAAATTGGTCTGTTCAAAGGTTTAAAATGAGATCAAATGGGAAAAAATGTTCTATCACATATGAAATTCATGCCGCTCCGTGAAGCGTAGCCCAGATGGTGCGAGATGAATAAAAAACAAACACCTAATGATAGACAGCAGAAAGCTCAGAGTACTATGAAAATGTCAGGGTTAAAGAAAACTAAAAAAAAAAAAATATCATTCCTGCTTCTTCTCAGTATTGCTGACCAACAATGAATTTCCACGACTGCAATGAAATAACAAGCCGTGCTCCGGTGGATTGAAGCTCATGGAGCTTTAAATGGTTCATATCACCACATTCGAAAATAGACACTGTATTTCCCTGTCTGTTTCCCGAAGAAGGCCTTTACAGAAAAACATTTTTTTATATTGCAGCGTTTTGGGGAGAAACTGATACTAGTGATGATGGTTGGTCGTGTGATTTTTTTAAAGATGGATGCTGTCAAATTTGTGCATGTGTGTGTGTGTGTCAATGCATGTGAATGCAAACATCAGCGCGTGTGTTTAAATGGGGCTTCTCTTTTACAACTATCAATACTGGGATAACCACGTATTAGCATTCAACCGAACACGCAGTCATCTCTCAGCCTTTTAGCCAAATTGGGTGTCTTAATGTCACAAAGCAGTGGCAGTCAACCCTTGCGCGTTGCCATAGGAGTTTCGGTACTGAACAGCAGAACGCTGTGATAGGCTTGTAGCAAGCCACTCTGCAGAGGCGGATTTTAAATCATCCAGCCTCTTCTATTAGACTTGAGACTTATTGAGGTAGAAACCATAAAAAATGAAGAAGGGAAATTTAATCCCTGAAATATTGATTTGCACATTAATATCATATAGGCAGTGGGCAATTTGGCTTCATGGAAATGACACATTGTCGACCCTAGGAGAAGCCTCAGCCAATCTTACTGCAGAACATGTCTCAAGAGTTATTAAAGGCTCCTCGCATTGGCTTCACGATATTCCAAGCTGCCTCGAATGGACGAAATTATGTGGACACAAAAACGCAAAACACATCTGATATTAAATCAAAGCATGCTTATTAGGTCCAGATGCATTGTGAATCTGCAGATCTCAGACAAAAGCATTTTTTAAATAAAATGTTTACATCTAAGTGTTGTTGTCACACAGCAACAAAATCAACAGAATGGCTGAATGAAACAACCTTTTATTCATTAATAGAAATACAAATAATTCAAACTGAAAATAAAAAAAATAATAATACAAAAAAAAGAGAAAGCACTACATTTACATGCAAGACATAAATATGCATATAATAATAATAATAATAATAATAATAGTATTGTTGTTGTTATTACTAATTTATTACTAATACTTAATAAAGAAAATTATATATATATGGGAAAAAACGAATCCAATAAAAAAAGATGCACAGATGCCCGGTTCAATTCCAATTTGCAAACAAATCCAGGTATCCATAAAGGATCGTATTAATGCAAAAAGCGTACAAATCCACAATGTCTAATGAAGAAAAATCAAACGCAGCTCAATTAATACACAAACAAGCAAACATGCTGCCAACAGTAAAGAGTAACCCCCAAAACAACGTGAAAATCCTACAAATACGGCGATCCAGGCAGTGAAAATCTGGTGGTTTAGAGAGCAGAGAGCGCAGACACACAGCGATACACACCGCGGCTCTGTGCTCTGCCTCCCCACTGCCTCTGTTTTTTCTGTGCTCTCAATGGAAGCGATCGATGCCCTTGTCACTGTCGCGTTCCAATCGGAGCCAAGACTCTGTCTCACACTCACCATCAACCCAAAAGCCAAGCGCTCACACACATGCCACGGTCTTCAATGCCAATGTTAACGTTTTAGCACAAAAAAACGAAAACTCTGAACTTTAAGAATCTACAGACCTTACTATAAACTCGGGGACAATTCTCTCAGGAAAAACGTAAAGGGAATGAAAGGAGAAGAAAAGGAAACTTACGGGCAAGACAGAAGACAGAAGTAGTTTAAACACGGAATGGGCTTTCTGATGAAAATAGGACCTTTTTATTCCCTTTTGTACGTCTGGAGTCCGGGATATTGCAGAAGAGACCCTCGGCTGCTGTTAGAGTTCAATCCTTCCTATCGAGCCGCAGCGTGGAGAGACTCTTTTATACGTTGCAGGTAACAGAAATGTACGAAGAAGAATCTTTTAGTCATCTAAGGTGAACTGCTTTGGAGTCTATCTCAAGACGCATGACTAAAAACACCGGTCCGGAGCGCCTTGCGACGTCGTGTCAAAACGTAGCCTTCGCGTTTCTTGCTTTGACAGGATATGTTTGCCCTTAACAGATGTTATTTAAAATGTATGACTTATGCTGTTTGAGATATACGAGTGATAATTTGGTCAAATGTAAGGAAGCCCTGCTGTTTAGCGTTTGCTGTGATGAGGCGAGTCCAACTCCTGAGGCGAACACAGCCGCGAGCGTACAAATTTGTCCACGTTTACTCTGTATCAGCGAATAATGCTATAAAATAGAGCGAAACTTAACATTTATGACGGTTTGCTTGCAAAAGAAACGATATGGAGTCGGGGAAAGGTTTACGGTAGATACGGTAGGGCAACATCTCCTGACAGTTCGCGGCTGTTCGGTAAAACGACTGTTTTACAAACTGAGGGAAAAATATTTAGGCTGACATTTGTCGAAATTATATCACATAAAGCCGTAATCCGACAGCGGAATAGCGCAGATTCGGCAAGACTAGTCGCGAAAGAAAATCAATACTCGACCTAAATTTAACACCAACTACTCAATAAAAGTTGAAGGGAAAAAAAAACTTACTTTCTTCCCCCGCAGTTCCCTCCGCTTCTTCTCTTGATATTTGCTTTTTCTGAAGAAAATCACATCCAATGGTAGCGCAAGTAGGTAACAAAAAAGGATAAAAAGAAAAAAATGTAACAGTAATCCTCCAACTTTATTGGAAAAAACGTAAATACTACAGTAAGAGTCGATCCTTTGGGTCCGGTTGTGTAAAAGATGTGTCGACGACTGCCTAGCAGTTTCGGTTGTGGAGGGGTAAGGGAAAGGAGGTAAGGAAATGAAAATCCGATATGTCTTTATTCTGCTAATTATTATCGTTTTAGCCCTGTTTAAAAAAATGGCTGATTAAGTTGAGTGCGCATGTCTTTGTGTGTCTATTCTCGATATGCACTCTGGGAATGAGAGAGAGAGAGAGAGAGAGAGAGAGAGAGAGAGAGAGAGAGAGAGAGAGAGAGGAGGGAGGGAGAGAGGGAGGGAGAGAGAGAGCGCGAGGCAGAAAGAGAGAGACGTAATTAGTGAGGTGATCAACAGTCTCCACATTGCAAATGACGCGCTGTTTCAACTTGGAGAGCCGAAGGGCTGTACGAGCCAGATTCCTAAAATGATCTAATAGGGGGGAAATCTTTTTCGGTGGGCAAGACGTCCTGTAACGGCCTGGAACATTTGGTGGGACAATAGATTTGTTTTAGTCATACCTGTGATCAAAGCCGTTTATTATTTTTTAAACCAAAAATAAAATAAAATAAATAAATTCAGAGATGTTTAAGATAACATGTTATATGATGTCATTCTTAAAATGTTAGTCTGCTGTTATTAAAACAAATAAGGCAATATCTGATTTTGTTTTTAATGCAGTCGGCCTAAATATCATGTACTTTCAGCAATGCTTCCTCAAGATTTATTTTTAAGAGATAGAAATAATTAATCTCCTTATACGCTTCGATGCATTAACATTTACAGTTTTTAAACGGCAGGACACTAGTGTTGAAATAAAATCCGTCTTCAATGTATGGATTAGTTTAAAGTGTAAATCCAAATATTAATAATAATAATAATAATGTTATAAAACGATTTAAGAACAACACGACTGAAATGGCCATTTTTGTTATTACCACAGTATGTAGCCCAAGTCTTCAATGAAATGCAATGTAAATAAATGAGAAAACATAACATGAGAAAAACATGAATATTGTAGCCTACAGGTAGGCTATCCGCTTGACACGTAAAATGTAGGTTACAATAGTTGAGCAGATTAAATGGACAAATCGCCCCAGTTTTAAAGGCTATAATGATTTTCAGTTATTGTATTGTGTTGTATTGTAAGAGAACGTGCAGCTTGCGAATATTATTTTGTTTTTATAAAAGATATTAAGGCACTTGATGACACCTAGCCTGTATAACTACACATTTGGTTAGCAAACAAAAAATATATGCAACGGTAAATTTGAATATTTAAATAGAATATTTATCAGTTAGGCAGTGTTCAAAATAAATCTTCAAAGTAGGCAACTTGGCAGTAAATGGGCCTCGGAACTAAAGCTCTATACTGTAAAAGAACCTTATGGCTTATGAACTTTACATCCTTTGACTCATCAGGCGTTTAGTTCATATTCATACTCGCATGCAAATGCTCCGATTGATTAGCTAGTTTGGATCTCCTTAAATGTCGCCATTGAAAGAAGACCCTATAAGATGTTAATCGTGAAGAAAATCAAAAGATCGGCTCTCCTTTATGAAAAAATCGAAGGGGCTGAATTGAGCGAGGCTCTGTTTCCGGATCGCACGATAAGGATGCCATACCAGAGCTGTGTTTGCAGTAAAACACGAGCCCTTGGATTGGCATATACTGTGGGTCTCTGGATGGGCGAGAGGTGGTCAACAGAGGCGTTACTTCTTCACCCCTGATCCACTGTTTCTAGTCCTCGGGGGACTCATGCCTGCCAGACCCAAGTGGTGTTTCGGCAGGATGAACGAGAACAGAAACAAGACCGAGACGAGCTCGCAATAGGACACGGAGAGCTTCAGATTTTTCCTTCATATAAACGCAAAGCAAAAGCGGCGGAGTAAAGGTTATTTATTTGCCACTGACGACTATATTTCTGCTGCTCATCGCGGAGGACTTTAAAACTATTGATTTAAAGGTCTCACCTCTTATGCAAGTATACTTTGACGGATACATTTAGCGTTTTTATAAGAGTTTTGCTGTCTTTTGAACTGTTTTAGGCTGTGAAATGGAGAAAGTGGAAGCTGCGTGGCTGATAGTGCTTATCTTAGTATGTGTAGCACTTTCAAATGTGCTCACGTCCACCCTCGTACTTTGTGCTCTTCTTTCTCTCAGGCTATCTGATGAAAATCGCTTTATTTGCGTATATATATTATCTAAAATTAATTAAAGATTGTTATTTTGTTGCGGTATGTTTTTGTGATGTACAAGTATTGAGTTTTTTCTTTTATTTTTTGTTGTTTGGTAAAAGCTAGCGTGTATGTACAATGACTAGCATTTATCACCGGTGATTACGTTAGCCTATTTGTTTATTGCCTTATTTCAATGCATTTTCTTCATTTTCAGCGGTATGGATATGCAAACAATATCAAAGCTTTGTTCGCTTTTTTATGACATTTTAAAGTGTGGTCTATGAGACGTATCAAAAACTGCATGAATATTGATTTAAGTGAAATGTCAATAAAGCAATCATCATACAATTCGCGACCTGTGATTTCTTATAATTGTCTTTCTAAAACGTACGATGTCTAACAATGACTTCAGGGTTTCTTTTTCTGTTCTTTGGTCGTATTGAAGGAGTGAATGTCTGTCCTGCCCCACAAATGAAAGGTTTGTCCAAACCGCCTGGCGCCCTCTGGGGTCTGAGAGGTCACGTTTTGACAGTAACTGACCCTTTGTAGCCTCATAAAGCACTATCCAAAATGATTCTCTAACAGAGAATTAAGTTCCTTCAAAAAATTATTAATTCTCTCTCACACACTTCAAGAAACTTTTCACTATAGGCTATTTGTGGAAGACGGGAAAATCTCCGTGCAATATAACAAAAGTAGCCAAACATGCGTTATCAGAACGAAAATATCTAAATGTATTTAAAACATAATTGATTAGCTATAAAATTACTTTTCATTACATTATTTGGCAAAGTATTCACAAAACTGATCACACTTTGAGTAAACAAGAACAACAGCCACAAAAGTAGCCTATAAACTACGCCACAAGAAAATTAATTTCAAATTCAATATTTGATTTCCCCTCAAAAATCAAATCGATTCAAAACTGTCCCAGAGTGGAATCTCAGTTCTCCCATAAAAACAAAACGCTTAACATCCATCCACCACAAATAAAAAAAAAAAAATCTCCGCCATCTGTATCCGATCAGCTCTCTTTTGTCTTTTAAAAATGACATTTACACTAAACCGACATATTTCACGTGCAGTCTGTTTAAAACATTATATTCCTTTTAGTATTATATATTCCCATCTCTTGTTTATAAACGCCAGCAAAAAGAAAATAAATCGCATGTACCTTTGGTATAAAAGGGCATCCCGGTGTCCTCTGTCTCTCTGATGCTCCGCATATAGCATATGGAAACTCTTTTGAAAATGCCTAGATTTGGCACATTGTCATTGAAAAGAGCGGAGCGCGGTGATGCTGGAACACAAAATGGGAAATAAGTTGGGGATTGGGTGCAGCCTCCCTCAATGCGGACTTATCTAACTTTAATTTCATATACCGCAACGACATGTCATTCAGAATGATTTCAACAATTAGAACGTTCTTGCTTTTTTTTTTTTTTTTTTTTTTTTAACAGAATAAGAAGTGCACCGCACAATGCTTTTGTGCGTTCGTATATTTCATTTTTTATTAATTTGCTTTTATGTTTAATACAAACAAACACAAGAACAATCTGTGAACAACGTCGTGGCAAAATCACTTCCAACGTAAAATCGAGATTCACAAATGCTTGTTTGTAAAACACTGGACTTTCGATCAATGTATTGGGACATTTCGATCGATTATATAAACGAAAATCCATATACGACATGAGACTGGTATCAGACACGACTTTCACCTTTCATGAGAAACAAAATGAAGAGCCAGAGAGCAGTGAGAGCATAAATAAGCGATTAAATTATTAGAAAAATACTTGGATACACAACAATAACATTGGCTGCTAACAACAATGTGCAATGTGTATTTAAAAAATGGAGGCTTAGTGTTAAAAATAAATTAGAATATTTTCGCGTTATATTTCAGTATTAAATAAAGATATAAAATAATTAATTTGACATGCTAGATGATATACAGGCTGCTACAGAGTTTTAATGACAGCCATCAATATGATAATCCTATGTTTAAATGTGGTAAATTCACACGAGCTCCCAGCTGCTGCACGGGTCCCGGGATCACGGATGAGGGAGGCGGCCAGGCACGCGGTGCCATTCTGTTTATTTGATAAAGAAAATCAATGAGAGTGACTGTAGACTATTTAGCGAGACGTTTGAGAGGGGAAAATGGTTGTTTGAAAAGTGACTTCAGTTGGCTGGTCGATCTCATCGGGAAATGTACACTAAACTACACTCTCAGAGACACACTTGGTCCTCTCTTTGAGTCCATTCACCCCCACTGCCCCCTCCCACTTGGCCCTTTGCTCCTCGTGGTGCGGAGGTTTTCATTGTTGATCCCTCTTTAATAGACAAACGGGCAGGAGTTGCATCTCCGGCCATCTATCCTAAAGCCAGAGATTCTCCATGCATCCGCTGAGCCTCTGAATGTATAGCCGCCTGCTTTGCTTATTAAGTTGCTTAATTTATTAAGTATGCTTATTAATATGAGGTTTATTTTTTAAGTATATTATTTTTGATGTAAAACAAAGAAATACATAACTGACAATGTAACTGATCATTTAAATAAATGTCAATATTAAGAATAACAATTATTATTATTTTATTATTCACACTTCTCTATATAATTCTTGCTATTATTTTGTTATAAACTGAGGATTGTTAATAAAGATGACTGAGCATGCAAAATCATTACAATGATCTAATCAATGAAACAATCAATAATCAGCTAATTAACTATAAGTACAAATGAGCCTCCTGGTTGTAGCTGAAAAGCTACTGAGACCCTCCCGATTACATGAGTTTAAGCCCCCACGACCAGAACACCTACTGAGCGGGCTGCACTTAAACACACACTAAAACCAGAATCATTCAGAACACATATCAGTTCAAGCCATCGCCCCTGTTCAGGAGAGTGTATATTTCACTGGGTTATGGCTAATGCTCTGAAGCAGAGAAGAAACTGTGCATTTCTTCTTATGAACTTTATTCAATTATTTGTCTTTTTGTGTGCTAGATAATTGCATTTCCAGCTTTCCCTGTTCAAATGAGTCTTTAACATGGCTAGATGTTTTTTTTTTCTGCCTCTCTCCTGGGGTTAGAAGCTGCCCTCTTCCCCATACGTAGTGGTGCATTCTATTTAGTGGATTACCTGGTTACCATTGGTCAGCACAGAAAAGGCAAGAGAGCAAAACCATGGCAACATGACATATTCTAAACCCATCAGCCAAACTGGATGATAACAGTCAACTTGGTCAAGCGGCTTAGATTTTACATATAAGAAACAGGAAAAACGCGGTATCGTGTGAATAAAATATTACTGACTACAACGTTAAATGACTGCACTTCTATCAGTTACTGTACATTTTTGGGAATTAACATGATGTAAAGGGCACTAAATAAATTGAAATTATGAAAGCATAAAGCCGCATACAACAATTATTGATATTTGTATGTGCTATTTTCATCTTAGGGAATGTGTGTATCAAATGCTTTGTGTGGATTTACATAATTAAACATAGCATTCTTAAATGAATTACATTCCAATTAGCCAATCAAAAGGAATGAACTAATGTGTCAAAACACTGATTCATTTGAATCGTCAGACACATTTGAATCCAACGTTTTTGGTTGTTGTTTAACATCCATATCACACCCTCAAATTAAATGCACTCAGTCAAAAACAAAATGTCAGGACACATCACACATAAGTGGCTAAATGGCTCTTTTCACAATTTGTTGTATTCTCATATAAATATACCTAATATACCGCATTTAAAACAGGTCAGTGAAAATATTCATAATACAGTGAATCAGTGTTATTTAAAAACAATGTGCATATGTCTAAGTGTCAGATAAACTGATTAGCCAGACAGATTGCTTATTGATTACAATAATCAGTAAGGCTTGCTGATCGATTTATAGCATATGATATCTTATTTAACAGGCCTGAAGCTTGTCTCATCAGGACAAAAACTCACTTAAAACATCAATTAACCAAATTATTTGTATGTTTACTTTATATATTCGCTATGTAAGGTAGTTATGGCAGGATGGTGTGTAGCGGTGCTGGTTTGTGGACAGTCAGCTGGCGGCTCTGAATCCCACGTACGAGAATCTCAGGCTTTTTCACATTTAAAATGCACCCGTGGGCCAGACAGCTGAGAACGACTCCTTGGTGTCTCAGAAAAAGGCTGGAGTCTGTTTGCACTGATATTTCACTAGTGGCAGCACTAAGGACACTTGGAAAAAGGGGTGGAGGGGGGGGTTAATAAAATCTGCGTATCTCCTCTTCACGCTGGAGGTGATTGTGGATTGGTTAAAGGGAGTCGATGGATTGTCATGCATAAGGTAAGCGCCCGTCTGTGAGCTTTGTTTGAAAGCGCTGATGTTGAGGAGGTGCTGACAGCCCTTCGCTGGGGTTTCTAAAGCGAGCAATTTCTGTGCTTTGATTTCTTCCTATGATATGTCAGATGCACAAAACACATTGTGCGATTTGAATTCATTTGCGATATGTCTCTCCTGCCAGTGCTGTCTTTCATGCGCATGATTTTAGAATAATTTTTCTTGCAACGCATTTATTAGCTTGTTGAGTTAATGAGAGTTATAAGTTAAGCAATAAAATTACTAAAATATTAAATAATTAATCTTTTTGAACAGTTCCTTTTTATGTCAAAAAGTAATATATATATATATACACTGAATAACAGCAAAGAGATTTAAATAGCGAGTGTCTGTTTTGTATCACCCTGCTCATCGGCCATAAGATTACATTCATACTCCATATGCATGCAAGCAGTCATACGTGCACTGCGAGGGGTTTCTCTCTCTCACAGCCAGGGCTGCAGAGGAGATAATTTGAGTCTAATCTGCTGGTGCAGAAGTGTGAGGAGTGAGACTGGACAATGAGACTCCCTCTCCTCTCACCTGAGAGAGGTTTCCGCTTAAATCACGCCTGTCTCACTGGCCACAGACCCAGATCCCCAACTTTAATGGGAAGACAGTTAATAACCTTCTTCTTCTCCTTCTCCTCCTCCTCCTTCTTCTTTTTTTATCCCCTGTGCACTATCAATCTGACCTGTCAGGGCACTGCTGAATCAAAGCAAAAGTCCTCTTCACAGATGACTGATTAGAAACGCAAAATCACAAAATCCATCTTCATGGTCACTTTTATTACAGTCATTTTTAAACTGACAGCAACCTGCTCAGGCTCAGAACAGAGCTTGTGGTGCAGATTGTGTCTCTGAGAGAAAGAGAGATGAGCGGATGCAGAGAGGTGGAGAGATGTCCGTGGCAATTGGGGTGCATCATATACATCGCACATATACACTTAAATTCTTACACGAACGCGAATGCACATGAATGGAATATACATGTACACATATCCCGTTCAGCTGAGTCTGAATTTTACTGTTGGTATGTATGGGGTCTCAGAGACCCCAGTGATGTAGGTGTTAAAACAATAACAGTTACTCAAAAAAATTAACTTCTTAATTTCATTATTTCAATTTAATATGTTCCTCAGACCGAATAAAAACCCAGTAAGCAGATTATCCAATATTACAATTATCCAAAATAGTGATGTTGCTGTAGACAAAAACAATAAAAGGAGTGTACCTGACCAATCAGAATATCATGGCATATGAAGAATTATTGTATTTATGTCTGAGGATGCTTGCTGCATTGTATAAAGTACAATTTTTATTTACATTTTTCATAAGACTAAAAAAAATCATGACGTTTCAACCAGTCAAGTGTTGTTTTTTTAATCAATCTATTAAAATGTCCTTGAATATGAAGGATATAAATACATCTACATGCATAGGACCTACAAAATACGCACAAAAAATAAAAAATAAAATCATATATAATTACTATAATATAAATTTTGAATAAAAAGCTATTTATGTGTGCAAAGTAGGGAGGCAGGACAGTATTTCTGGATATATTTAAAAAATATATAAATACTTTAGGAATTCATATATATATATATATATATATATATATATATATATTCATCAAGGTGATCAAATTATTAATCAGAATAATCCATATATCAAACTAGCTGAGAATGCAGAGGTGGAAAAGGAAGTCGTTTTGTTGAATAGGAGACTTTTACTGTTCCATGAGCATGTCTGTCAGGGCCCGGTCCTGGTTTAATCCTTCTCGACATCATTCAGGAGGGGTTACGTGTGTCTTGGTTACGTTCGTACATAGAACAAAGGAAAATGGGTCACGAAAGACAGAAAACACACCATTTCACAGAAACCTGGGGAACAGACAGCCTGCCACATTTAATGTTCTTAAAACATCTGATTGAACAGCTTGTCAAAATATTAAAGCTCACTTATGAAGGCCTAAGAGTCATCTCTGAAGGGAGGGGGGATTATTCTATTTAACAAATGATTTTTTTTTGTATTAACCTGCATGTTTGTATGGATTTGAAAAGGCACTTTTTTTTTTTTTTTGCTTTCATTTTAACATCTTCGTTAATCGTCGATTCATTTTAATACATGCATTTAGCCAAATAAATAATTTTAAATAAGGAAAAAAAGCCATCTGTCAGATCATAAACTTAATAACGTCACACAGTCTGACCTAGCCTAAAATATATAAACCACATTAAAATATGTTTGGACAAGGCTTTAAAGACGCAGGGTTTGGACTAACACAGTCGTGTCAGACTGTGGAAGCAGCTGCGCTCTTGAAATGAATGCCCCTGACTGTACGCCTGTCAGTGGACTGAGACCCAACTGACCTGATGGGTTTGATTACTTCCCTGACATTCAATGGCAATAAAAAAACAAGGCATAAAGAGACCTGGGGAAATTTCTGCAGAAATTCCACCGTGCACATCCGTACGTCCACACGTACACCCACGCACACTGAATGCACATGTAAACAACACTCACCCACACACGCTAACACATATGGTCCGAATAAACATAACAGATACGAGGCACAAAAACCTTAAAATCTTTAGCTTCAAGTCTCCCACAAGAGCCAAAGCATGTTACGTTAACCACACACCGCTCGGAAACGGGCGAAAATTTGGCCTTGGATATGTCCGAAACACTCAAACGACCAATACAGAACTGCACCAGTATTTTACATCTGACTCCATCGATGACAAGCACTAACTACCATGAAATTCCCTAAAGATTAAATGTCCCGGGACCGTATTCCGTCTGCTCTGCCTTTCCTCGACAGGAGGGAACAGAGGAAAGGCAGATAAATCCAAAAGAACCACCGCACAACACTCAGCGAGAGGCAAACCAAGACAAACAGCACATCAAACCTTAGTCTGCAAAGCCTCCTTTTTATCCTGCTGGCATGAAACCCCAGACACACTCACACACACACATGCACACACACCCTCAGTGGGAGACTGTACGGAGAGAGAGAGAGAGAGAGAGAGAGAGAGAGAGAGAGAAAGAGAGAGACAGACACACACTCACATACACCCTCACGGTACAGGGACTGAGAAACCCAGACAAACAGAAATGGCACAGAAAGCAAACCGCAGTATTCGAACACAAACACACATGCCGTTCGCCTACCACACCTGCCTTTGTGTGTCTGCAGCGTCGACTGGCAGTCCTGTCTTTTCTGCAGGGCAACGCTGAGTCCTTTCAAGAAGGGGGGAGGCGGATCAGGACAGGTTTTACTGGGGGTAAATCAGCAGGTCAGGGGCTTTCAGGTGGGCTCCGGCAGGAACGCCGTATGAGAAGGCCGGAGCGGGTAACTTTCAGCAAGTCTGTGATTCCTGGGGTTCATATCCTGACTCCCCCATTTGTGTTCTTCAAAAGAGAAAAAAAATAGGAGAGAGAGAGAGAGAGAGAGAGAGAGAAGGAGAGAGAGGAATAGGAAGCACAGGTCATGTAAAATGTATAAGCTGCATTTAAAAATAATTTAATTCTGGAAGCGAGCAGCTCATCTCCTGCCACCGAGGATCCGGGTGAGGGGATTCTTCTCTTTTTTTTCCCCCCATGAATGCAGCTTTTGTGACAGTCTACATTTCAGCTCAGGGGAAAGCAAGAAATAAGAAAGTTGTTTATGAGCACTAGAGCAAATATTTTTTAGCAAAAATCTCTTAAGGTAGTCCAGCCGAGCATACGACAGTTATCATGAAATACAAGTCGTCCTTTGCGATTTGTTTGCGGTTTCCGCTCATTTCGGTCATGTCACACAGGTTGATTTTATATTCGCCATAGACTGAGAGGTATTTAAACTGGTTGAACTACAGCATTTAGTCGTCGTGTAAGGCGTAGGCTGGTCCTCACAGGTGGGCTTGTGTGTTTTGCACTGGCTGACTCGCTTGTAAGCAAAACTCTCCTCAGGAGGGAGCTCAAACAAACCCAAATTACAGGGTTAATAAAAGCCGAGTAAATTAAACAAACTCTCCGCTGCTTATTTGACGTCCATTTAACAAGATATACATTTATTTTTTCCATAAAATCTGCTTTGACCCCCAAAAAAAGAAAAAAATGCACAGCTTTGCTGCTGCTGAAGGCGGAGTGTTTCCTAAAGCTCTGTTACGCGGTATAATTGTGTTATACTTTTGACCTTTGACAGAAAAAAAATTTCTTTGAACATTTTAATGTGAACCATTTTAAACCCCAAACACACAAAATGCCATATTTGGTATGTTAAACGTTATACTGTGCCGGGCCAAAAAGTTTTCTGCCTTTTATTTTCACTTCATATTCATAAAATGAAAGTTTCTTTGTTGTCTGTCGCCTGATTGAGTGTAATCGAAAACATTCCACACTGCAGAACATTTTTGCTCACGGATTACTTCGGGAACCTTGTTCGGATTATATTTAGCACATCACGGCCGATCCTTTTGCACACGTACACACAGAAAAGTCTTATGTAAACAGACCACAACAGTGCTCTGTTATAATAACATGTAAGGGGTACAGGCTGTCTGCGCCGCCATCATTTTATGAGAGACATATTGCTGAAATGTCGATTTCTGTTGCTTTTAATAACATGCACATGACAGGGCACAAAACACGGCATTGTGGGATATTGACCTGGTCGGGGGAAGGAGGGGGCAACGATTTGGATTGAGGATAATATTCTCTTTAAAGCACACCGTGTAAATTGTGCGTATAAAGTCATTGGAAGTGATTCCTCAGGACAGCCTGAGAGGACAGTTACCTGCTGGCTTGAAGAAGCCAATCAATAGCAGGAAATAGAGCCGTGCATGAGGCTGGGAGGCTAGCGAGCGGTTAGCGCTAATAAAAACGGCCGATGTCAATATTTGGGAATAACAGACGAGAAGGATAATAGACAAAAGACAGCGTATGCCGTGGCGTACTCAAACAGGGGCTCCGAATTAATGCGCAAAGTCCAGCTGCTCCCTAAGGGTAGACCCCCGTGCATTAGTTACCGCAGGTAATGCCAAACTATAGTAAAATCAATGTGCTCAGAAGCGCTATAAAGAGGGACAACACTTCACAGGAGGCATGACTGAGTGTGTTTCTCTTTCTCTCGCTCCATCGCAGGGTCACAGAGCTGTTGAATGTGTAGTGCCTTAACAGACGCCCTCAAAAAAAGACTAAATAAATTATGTATATCACAAGGTATGAGCTTCGCACAAACAGAAGAAATTATAACCGATCCAATTTCATCTGTGCTGCCTTAATGACAATTTAATATTTCTAGAATGGCCATGAACTAACCGACAGAATATTTTGCGTTCGCTTGCTGTGCCGCTCTTAAAATTACTCTAATTTTGAGGTTGTTTGGCAAAATAGGACATTATCCATGAGAAACTAATGTCATCATATTTATATTTTCTTTTTATGGGAACCTTAAATGCTATTGTTTGTCCTTCATAAACCCTGTTTTCACAAAACAAGAGACAATGTCTAACTACCTCAAAAATGGCGTAATGATTTTCATAGAGAATATTTGGTGTTTTTATTACATCTAATCATGACATTATCAACAAAAAAAAATTACGATAGAGCAAAATTCAGCAGTCACAGCCCTTCATGAAAGATGGGATTGTAGAAATAATAGTTGCATGAAATTGTCTCAGTCTTTCTTAGACGCACTGAACGTACTTGTACAAAATAGCATGTAAGAATAGAAAACGGCATTCGAGACACTGCTTTAGAGACTCTCTCATCACATCTTGACCGTGTCCTCTCGCCTATTTGGACTAGATGGATCCTGAACAATTGAGTTTGAAGGATTAGTTCACTCACAATTCTGTCATCATTTGCTCACTCTCATTCCAAATCATGACTTTCTCTGCGCACAAAACACAAAAAGAACAAATTACGAATAATGTCCTGGTTGCTCTTTTCAATGGAATCACAATGAATTGTGGTTAGAGCTTTTAAGCTTTGAAAAATATGCAAAAACAGCATTAAAGTATCATAAAATCATAAATGCAGGCCATACATCTTATGCGCTATATTTCAAGTCTGTCGAATCCATACACCAGCTTTGTGTGAGGAACAGACAATTTTAAGTCATTATTAATAAAAAAAAAACTGATGTCCAGTTTATAAACAAATCATTCTTTTTAATCAGATCTTTTCTATGAATCAGTTGATCTAGTTTGCAAAACCACTTTGAATGATGAATTCATGAATTAAATTGAATGACTCAATGATCAGGTCGTAGATCACTGGAGGGGACGATTATCAGTAAAAAACTGCTTAAATTTCAGTCTGTTTCTCACACAAAGCTATATCGTATGACTTCAAAAGTCTTGAAATTTGTATGCACTACCATAAAAAATAGGGTTGGCAATTTCAGATCAACTAGAAATAGCAAGCTAGCTTTAAAAAGCATTAGATCCCACTCTCCCTTCAAAGCGCTCTCCAAAGCCACACCTCCTCCAAAACACATGAACACACACAGCAGCGTCTGCAAAGCGCCACGAGACAAGAGACGATGTTACATTACCTCATGTCTCAAAGCGAATAACATTACAATAATAATGAATGTAAACAACTTACAAAGCTCTTGTACCACCTGACTGCTGCAGACTCATTTCGCATTGATAGTGTTGACATAAACGTACATAAATCAGAGTCTGAGGACGTGAACAACTCCGGGTAGAACGTCACGGATTGCCTTCTCTAAATTATGGTTACGACACTGTGTGAACGCAGCATAAGCTCATTGCTTTGGTTCAGGAGGAAGGTATGGAAATACACATGCTGACAGGCAGGTAGGACATCTTATTATTGCATTTGGACCGAATGCAATGATTGGACGATCATTTTTTGGTCTCGAAACTTACACAGACAATATATGTACATTTTTTAATATTTAGACCACTTCTATCATTGATTGCTATCAGGATGTAAAGAAAGTTTCAACCATAATAACAAAAAGTGTTTATGAAAAAAATTGCCTACCCTACCTTTAATTGTATATTATAGTGCTTATCATTTCTAAAGTTTGAACGCTTCAGTCACCAGTCATTATGTTTGCATGGAAAAGAATGGCATTATTACAAAATTCTCCTGTAAGAAAAAAAGTCATCCAGATTTGAAATGATATGAGGGTGAATAAATGACAACAGAAATACTATGTTTGGTTTTATAGACTTTTTAGGCTACTTTGACAGCAGCTGAAACAAGGTCAGATATACACTTTTCTTTGACGCATGTCATGAGCACACTTCTGGTACCTGTCTGGTTCCAACATGCCATTGTACAGGTTGATGTTGCACGTGGGCGACATGCTGTCTATATACACAAGCACAAATTCATCACTGGTGTGAGAAGTGGACACTACCTGGGGCTGAAGGGAGCAGGACGACCTCCTCATCATCTGGCGACCTGATCTAAAGCACTCGCACAAACTGACACTGGACAGGAAACAGGAGAATGGCCACTGAATGCAGCTGGATGACACATTACTTGGACTGGAGGAAACAAAAAAATGTTCTAAGAATTTATTGGACACGTTATATGAAAATATTGAAATTATATCCATTATATACAAATCTTTGTGACTAAAACCCAAAGAGAAAATATGCTTTAGGCTCATTACCGAAGTGTGTGAAATGCATTTGGGCGTCTATAATGACTGGCTTCAAACCTAACACAATGCACAGCTGAGAAGTGCATAAGTCTGTCATGTGAATTTTCCATCCACTCTTCAACACACCGTAATTTGGGTCGCATTCAAAATGGCCACCACCATTTTTGCTGCGCGTCCATCCATTACCTCCTTATGATGCCCAGAAAACATTTCAATTGGATTGTGATGGCCTGTTTGGGCCCTTTGATCCTTCTCCCTTTTAGGACATCCATTGTTCAAGATTCGCCATCCTGTGCTACCGAGAGGCTGACCCTAGGCAAATCTTCATAATGAGCTTCTTGTCTGATCCATTATGGATTCTTGGATGTGCCCACATCACACATGCCTCTGGTGCATATTTCTGTTTTCCCCATCCTCAAAATGCTCATAAATGTATAAAGAAGGATCAAAATCCAGCAAAACACACTCATCAAAGTCCTCAAGGTAGCGACTGATTTAGCTTATATGAATTTAGACACTGCACAGCCCTAATGAAAGATTAAAGACTAGTTGAGAGCATTACAATTTAGAACAAATAACTCAAGATGGTTTTCATCTCCTCCCATGCACAAGTGAACAATACGCTGTTCCTCGCCTACATCAACTAGTCTGGTAATATAGTCTGAGTTCAGCTTTTAAGTTTTACGGCATGTGTGGGTGTACATATATAGACAAGGTACTGTAGGATGTGTAAGACCATCACTTTAACCACTTATGGATGACATCTTTGATGAAATCAGGCAACAGTCAAAGTCTCTGTGTACATAAAGAATTTAGAGGTCAAAAAAACTATTTTGAGGCAAAAAAGCAACATTTCACTTCTTGTTTTTAATTTAATTTTTTTAAGTTAATGGATGTTAAATGACAAAACTTTGAATCTAATTTGAATCAGTAGATTCTCTTGTTTAATTTGATTCGATATTGATGATTTTTGTAACACTACTTTACCCATTTCAACTAGACCCACAAAGATTGAACAAAATGAGTGTATAAGCCACACAAGCTGCATTTCAATTACCCTTCAAATTGCGCAAATTGAAATTGCGAATTGAAAATACGCCCAATGGAAACACGTCAATTTCGCAAAAACTCCCATATATTGTAAAAAAGATTTTTAAATGATTAAATGTATGAATTAGCTTACTCAAATATTTAAAGTTAAGAGCAATTAAAATGTGTGAGTACAAAATACTTACTTAATGCTTACTTAAACTTTACATTTCTTAACTTAAAAAATTTGATGTAACTGATTACCTTAAATTTTTTAAATTTTGCCAACTTATTCGGGTTTGCAGTGTAGTTTGTAACAAAAGTTCAGGGATAAGTTGTAACATTTTAAAACAATATTACATCTAGCAGATAAATGTGGTAACAAAAATTTGTGATACACAGCACTAAAAAACAGCACTGAGTTACAGATATTAAAATAAACCGTACAAACATCCTGACCTCTCCTACAGTTTATTCTTTGCATGTGTTCAAAGCTTTATTGCAATACTATAGACACTGGTGAAAGAACACCTTCAAGGTTAAATTGATAAATCAGTAAACCTGCTGTACGAGACCAACGAAAAGTGGCATAGCAGAGCAATCTGCATGGATAAAAAGACTTCTGCTTTAGCAAATGCATGTCAATTAATTGATATTAGAAAGGCTTACGCAAGGCTCTGAGGGCAAATCCATGAACTTATTTATATTTATGTATGTACAAACAAAATCAAAATATGGTTCAGATACGAAAAGCATGCAAGCTCATATCCTGCACGATTTTTTCACGATTGCCTCGAGAGGAAACTTTCCAGAAAAAAAGGCTGAAAACAAACAACAGATAGACAGAAAAAAGGAAAACATCAATTGTCCTTCTTGAGAACGACATGCTTTGTAGCTCTTCTGTCATATCTCATGGAGTCGAATGGACAGCAGGATTGCTGGCTTGACTGACTTCCTGACATCCCCAGAGACAGCGTTCTCTTTCCGGCACCTCTCAGGAGACGGCTGGACTTTATGAATTAGTTACAAGCTTTGTCCTTTTCTTATTGCATGGCAGATGAAACCCACACCAGATAAGACAGAGGTGCAGGAAAAGCAAGAACGTCAATTGGAGTGAATTGTGAATTCTGGGAGGGGGAAAAAAAGCAAAAGCAAATGAAAGAAAAAGTTTTGCTCGCATTTGCAAATGAAATGCAGCTGCGTGTCATTTTTGGCCTCCACCCGTTCTAAGATTGGAAAGATGGAGTGCGTGTGTGAGATGGTGGAAGAGTTCTGTCTCCTTTGTGACCATTTGCTTTGACCTAAAACGCGGCTGGGGGGAAACAGCACTTTTTACAGTGTGTGGCTCAATGTCGAACTTATATTTAATATATGACATTTCACACAAATCATCCGACCAAAGACATGACCCTGGGGTATTTTTGCAGATTGCTTTTTCAGTACCTCAGCAACTGTGGAATTACTCTTCCTCAAGAAAGCCTTTGAGTTGGACGAGGTGATCACCTCGGATGGCTGTGGCCATCCTGATCTGGAACAGCTCAGAGAAAGTGATATCATGATCGTAGAGCCATGCTAAATTGAAAACATCTTGGTGGCTGGAGGCTGTACAAAATACCCATATATTACATATTGTATAACACTCAATTGGCCGGTCAGACAATTATTCTGTTGTGGCATCTCAGATGGTCTGTTTTTAAGCTTACCTTCATATCTGCAAGCGTTCATTTTTAATAGGGCAAATGTTTTAGGACTGAAGAATGTTGTTCTCTTTTTCTGTGGCCAAAACGAATTCCAGTTCACCTAAAAATGAGAATTCTGTCATTGTTTACTCACCATCATGTCACTGCAAATATGAATGGCTTCTTTCTTCAGAAGAACACAGAACAAGATTTAAAAAAAAAAAAAAAAAAAAAAAGTTAACTGCCCTCCCTCCCCCCTCCCCTTCCCCCTCCCCCCAAACACTGGACCCCAATTACTTTGATTATACAAAAAAATACTGAGACATTCTTCAAAAAATCTTCTATTATGTTCTTCAAATCAAACAGATTTGGAATGACGGAATCTTCCTTTTGGCTGAACTATCCCTTTAAGTCACACTTAAGCCGTTTGCACGACACTTCAACTAAAAATGGAAAACCATTCATGTGTTTTGGCCATTCATTTACAATGAATTTTTGAAAACGGGTTTCCAAATGCAAGTTTTTGAAAATGATACCGTTATCGTCTCTGTGTAAACTAAAATTTTTTTTTCGTTTATTAATGCTTCTCCAGCAAAGTGTAGATTTACTGCACCACTAGTATGACCAGCGGAGACGCATTATTTACATACGCCAAATTATAACATCACCAGCTAATTATAATTCTGACCTCGCTAACTACTGGCCTGGCATGCATAATATAGGGTTTTTAGTCATTTTCGTAGATCTGTGTGAAAGGGGATTGTCGTCTATACGCAAAATTCTTCAAAAACGTGAAGGAAAAACCTTTACATTCCAAATATTAAACAAAGTGGCATTTGCAAACAAAAGATGCTGGAGCGTTTTTATTATTATTATTTTTGCAATAGCCCTATTCGCACGGGATTAGTATTATCTGGGGACCTTGTGTGATTTAGAAATAACCCCCCGCATCTGAATTTCGTGTGGCACATTCGCAAGGGATAAGCGAAGCCTGTGATTTTACTCGAATTTACTGACTTATCTCCGGGATATGATGTCAAGGCTTGGTTGAGGTTCCCGTTCTATGGTCCGGTTAGATGTATATTTTTGTGCCCTGTTTCATTTTACCAGGTTAAAATCTAATAGCTCAAGCTCTACGCTTGATTTATTTGTAACACATTAACCTCGAATTATGATGTGAATCCCCTTGCTTGATTGTGCACTATTTTGGATAGGCTATTGCTTGGAAATGTCCTGTCATTATAGGTCTAGCTTTATGATATATCATAAACAGAAGAATGTTCCTTAGCGCATGTTGCTATACATGTCATCCATCCCCATCTAATCATTCTTTTTCGCTCTTCTGATGGTTTTCAGCTTTCTCTTTCTGCAAATTGTATAGTTGTATGGTATATAGCAATATGACCCAGCACCCAAAATACTATCAAACACTCCAACGCAGCCTCCATTCATCGCGAAAGATGGATAAAAAGGCGCACAGGAAACAAAAATCTTGAAACCCTGGCACCAAATCACGATTCGCACGGGACTAAAACTATCACAGGACTTCAGTGTTCGGCGAAATATGGTAGGTCATTTGCGGGGGAATTTTTACTTTACAAATTACAGATTCGCACGGGATTAAGATCACAGACAACCTCCGCAATTATTACAAATGACTTGAGGTCACCAGGTAATACTAATCCTAATACTAATCCCGTGCGAATAGGGCTAATGACTACCAACTGGGCCTTAAACTCATTTTACTCAATGTATGAAGCCACAAAGGTGTCCTAACAGAGTTAAATGAACTAAAAGTGTCCAAAACTGTCTTAAATTTGAACAATATATCTACTATTTTAGTATAATAGAAACCTAACAGACTTATTTTAGTGAAATGTTTTACTTAAAAAGTGTGTATTTCTTCAAAATACTTGCTTTGATATTTTGTTATCTAATGCAATGACATTTATACAGTTTTTAAGTGTGGCTTATGCAATACAGGCATTTTGAGGCCTCTGTATATTAATATATACAGTATTCAGGTTGTGTGCATTATACTTAAATATAATGAACATAACACAACCAAATCCCACCGTCCCCAGAAGAAAGGCAAAAGAGCGTTCCACATTCTCAAGGTTAGTGTCAGGCCTGGGCTGTATTAAATCCACAGAGCCTGTTCTACAGTTCCAGGTTTCTCCTCAGAGACAGCAGCATCCCCATTCTGTCTCTACCCACTTACTCTAATTAAGCAATTATTTTGAGCTAACACTATTAAAATTGAATAAAGAACACAAAAGATGAAAGTGTACTGTATATTAGCTGTGTACAGCTAATATACCCCCCTCCGCCACAACAGAATAATTAGCCGTTCTCCCTCAGGGCAGAGGAAAACCTGTTTTTAATTGGAATCCAGCCGGGACTTTACCAGTATTAAAATACATGAGGCTTCAGCAACAATAAAATACACAGAATTTGATATGTTTGCTGAACTTGTTTATCTTGAATCTGCCGGGTCGTTGTATTAAGAAACATGGGTGGTAGCTAAACTCAGTCACAATTACACACATATTTTGGCCACATTTTGTACTTATTCTGGCTTTTTTATAATGGATACAAGTGTGACTAAGGGGATCCTATCAAATTCAAGGCAGATGCTTTTCTGCCAATTTGCAACAAAGACCTTTTGGTTTTCTTATATGGGCAATTAGCCGCTGTTCTGACCGTCTTTTTCTGCGGCTATTAAAAGCAAATTCGGCTGGGCTGGTCTGGGCTGGACGGGTGGGTGGGGTTTAAAAATGTGTGTTTTGGTCAGGAGGCCTTTCGTAGCCGCACCCCCCTCCCTCCCCTGGTTTAACCTACGAGATTCCCCAGCCTATGGCTGTTTCCCGCGGGACTCGCCCCCGACCCAGCGGAGGGAGGCTGATGCTGAGGCTGTAGGTAGCTGCGGCCTGGTCGCCTTTGTTTTCCTCCAGCCCTGTCATTTCCCTCCCTCTCTCTGCCTCAGTCAAGTTCAAGGATATCCTCAATTGGCTGACTGCAGGTCATTTCCTAGGACCTTTGAGCGCTGTGATGCTAGTTCACCCGCAAACCTCCACTCCGCCACCGGCCTATAAACATTTGGTAAAGGGATTAAGTCACGTGCGAACCTTATGAAAATAAATTCCGAGCATTTTTACATTTGGTTATAGAAGGGGGTTCTGCCGTGTTGCAAATTTCCTCTCCGCATAAATGGAGAAAAGGTGATTCTTTTACACATCCTGCTGACGGCGGGCAAAAAAAAGATCGCAAACGTTTTCTGTCGGCCGTACTGTTGATGGATCAACATCATGTGTCTTACTTGAGTGGAAATGGAGGACAGACAATTGGCTAGCTGTGACTCACAACCAGAATCAGTCTGCTTGGAAATGAAAAACAACCGGGGGAAAAATTTAATAAATAAAAACAGAAAATATTTCCCACCCCAAGCAAAAAGATTAAATTAAACTAGTTTATTCTAGATGTGTCTGGCATGAACACAAAGCTAGAAGATGGCAAGAACATGCAAGGATGAAAATATTAGCTTTTTCATCCTGCTTTTTCTAAAGGAAAAAAAAATTCTCAAAAAAACATTTTTATGAATACAATTTTGAATGAATAAAGGCAGAATTGATTGATTTTAAAGCAATCCTTCAGCACATCTCATAAAACTGAACTACTATGATTTCAGATGATTTATTTCGGATGTTAATGCAATATTACTTTCACAATAATTCCCTATTAATTCACCAGGAAACATATGTCTGGCTTCAGCCAGTAAACAATATTTGCAATTTATGCCAATATCTGCATAAAATCAAATATACACGTTTGATCTCTGAATTTCCCTAATGGTTGAATGGATTTTAATTACAAACCCCAAATTAACTTTCCACAAGTCATTAGCATTTCCCTTAAAATAGGATCCTTGTCCACACTTGGAGGAAAGTGAAAACTCATGTGTTTATTCTCTTATTAAACAGCAGTTTTCTTCATATATATATATATATATATGCTTCAGAGCTTCTGTGCTTTAAAGATAAAGATTATATAGGCCTGCATATATATATATATATATATATATATATATGCAGGCATATATATATATATATATATATATATATATATATATAAATATATACGCAGGCCTATATAATCTTAATCTCTAAAACACAGAGCAACAAAATTATGTAAAACTATGAAATATGTTAAAGGTTGATAGGGATACTGCAGGAAGGCAGGGGGCTCTATAAGGGATGTATGTGGGTTGCTTTCTGTTTGTCTCTATATGTACATGTCCATCTATCATGCCATCTGCGGGTCTATCAGTTCCTTCTCGGATGTGTAGGGGGAAATAAATTTAGCCCCCCTGCTTTAAAAATGCACATACATTTCCATACATTGGGGGTGAGTTAAAGGGGCTTAAACCTATTTCCCCAACAAACCCAAAACACCAACAGAGGGAAGATAAATGCGTCTGTCCCTTTTTCCAGCCGATGCTGAAAATCCCCCCATCGCAATATTTATCTTAATAAGGGGGCGCAGTGACAGGGACCGCTATTGCACGCGGCCTCACCTGCACATTTTTTAATCCCACTCTGCGTTATCATACAGGGTGGGAAACCCAAATGAAGCGGAGTCGTCACCCTTTTAGGACACAGAGTCTGCGTCTAACATCTATTCACGATTCGCTCAGCTGTCACAACATGTTACCTCATTTGCAGATATTTTACCTGTACACACACACTCTCTCCCTTCTCTTTCTATACGCCTGCCTTTGTGTATTTGTTGTTTTGTCCAACAAAAAAAAAAAGTATCGTGACATCTTTTCGCCTGGAAAATTCAGATAAAAGGCGACTAGTTCGAATAAATGATGTGACTCAGAAAGATGGATTCAGAAAGCTGTTATAAAAGACTACAGATTAAAGAAAGTTTTACTCACCACTTTAAAAAGTTCCATTTTGTTCTCCTCAGACTCCTTTCTATCAGTTATGTTTATTGTATTATTTTGTTTTTTAGAGGTGAAACACTATGCGTTGGCTGTCACAGAGCAGGCTGGTGTGTAACCCACTCTGTCTGTCCCTTTCACATTTCAAATGCGGGGACGGGTGAGGAGAGATATGCACATACAAAAAACAGGGTTTATATCTTTCACCAGCATCTCTTCTACAGGCCAAAGCAGAGAGAGAGAGTGAGAGAGAGCGAGAGAAATCAGAGGGGGAGAGAGCATGACAGAGTAGGTTGCCATTCTGTCACCTCGACCTCTAAACACGGAGTGTATCAAGCTCCACTGCCTTACTTTCACACATACACACACACAAACACACTCACAGACAGCGACTACTGCATCTACATAACCACTGAAGCATTTCACATATTAAACTTCAGTTTCACATTCAAGTCTATTCCTATTCAAAGTTTTGTTAGCCTCACTTTTTTGTCACATTTGTGTAATTCTAAAACTTATTGGCTGTTACCCAGCAAATGTAAGGTTGACGAGTTTATTCGGGTTTTATGGAGATGACAGAATGAGAAATGTATAAAAAATTCACACAGAGACTCTAGCGTTCCTAGAGTCTAAATAAATTATATCCTCAGTCGAAGAAATGATGGTAAATATAACTACTACAACATAATTTTCAAAAATTCAGTTTATTATTAATAATATTATTTTTATAATAATTATAATTTAGCTTTGAATTATTCCACAAGCTATTATAAATATTTAGAAATATAATTAACCAATTATCTATCAATATAAAGAATTAAAAGAAGAATTAAACAAGAATCAATGCTGAATAACGGTCATCAATGAAATAATGGTAACACTTTATAATAACATTAATTAAAGCATTAACAATGAGTAATATATTTTAACAGCATTTTTTCATCTTTGTTAATGTTAGTTAATAAAAATACAACTGTTCATGTTAGTTCAACATAGTTCAACAAAAAAAGACTAATAAATGCTGTAAAAGTATTGTTCATTGTTAGTTAATGTTAACTAATGTTATCTTATGAAACCTTATTGTAAAGTGTTAATGTAAAAACACACTAATATAATAAATGTAATAATATAATAATAATGATTATAGTAATTAATATAATATTGTGGTCACGGTTTCAGGAAACAATAGTGTAAATCGAAAGTGGACATAACATAAACTTGTCAACACGTTTATTTATTTTTTCAGCATGATAAAGAAACTCTGTGTGAAAGCACCATCTAGATAATATAATACCAATACATGAGTTAGCATACCACACACAAATATGCAACACAATCACCACTTGTTATGAACATAACACTCCATCGAAAATAAAAGATGGCACTATCTTTTGAACTGGTGCTGAAACTCAATCGGACCTTGTAAGACGATCGTGGCCCAGTTGTCCTAGAATTGAGAGTAAGAAAAAAAAACATAACCAGCCTCCTGAGGGTGTCCACATGCAAACTCATCCTTTCTTTTCTCACCATCATCTGCTGCTTTTTCTCTCACCCTTTGCCTCTCAATCCCTCTCTCTCTCTGATTTCCCACAAGCCTCAGGGCAGACGGATTGTCAATCAGCACCATGTGTTGATAAATTAGCACAAGTGTTTCTCTGATACACTGTACCTCATCCCGACACATCGGATAGTAATCTGTACAACGCAGACAGTTGACTGTCTCTCAGGCCAAACCGAACACAAACACACATACTATTAGAGTTGAGAGAACAGCGGCAGAACCAGAAAAATTCTCAAGATTTCATTCCACTGAGAAGCTAAGAGCAAAAATAGAAATTGCTTTTCCCTTTCTTTTTGTTTGGCGGAGCACTTTTACGGTGGTGTTTGTGCGTGTGTGGATGGTACAGGGTCCTTTCATTACAAGTGGAGGCAGATCTTATTACCTGAAGTAGTATACAGACATATGTTTCTCATGAAGGGCCTTAGCGAGTCAAATGAATTCTCTGAAGTTACATGGCGACTGCTACTCTTCTCTTTGAAATTGGGCACACCGTGCTCCATAATCAATAAGTCAAGCTATCACACACACACACACACATATATATAACAGACCCTGTGGCATTTTAGATGAAAAACTTCAATTTACTTTATAATAAATTCAGATTCACTTTGTAAATTGGAGACAAACCGAAAAGCATTAAACTATGTAAAATCGAAAAGTTTCCACACTGGACTTGTGTGCGAAAGAAGAAAGGAAGTACACGAGGTCCCCAATATTTACATGTTCAGTGCTTTAGTGGAGGCGGCAGACGGATATGCTCGATGAATCTTTGCTTCGGTCTGAAAATAATTACTTACATCATGGTTGGGTGCCAAACTGTGCCACATCCCTTCTGATGTTTCAAAGCAATGGTTGTAACTTTAAAAGCAAACTAGTTTTTAAGCCAAACTAGATGTGAGGCCTGCTGGTTCTGTACAAGAAAAAGTTAATTTGTTAGTAGTAGTGCTGTCAAACAATTAATCGTGATTAATCGCATCCAAAATAAAAGTTGGTGTTTACATAATATATGTGTGTGTACTGTGTATAATTATGATGTATATTTGAATAACCACACATATATGTATATAATTAAAAAATATTTGCATGTATATACTGTATATATATTTATATCATTTATTTTATATATAATTTTTTTTTTCTTAAATATATACATGCACATATGTTTGTTTATATACACATAATAATTATACACAGTACACACATATATTATGTAAACAAACTTTTATTTTGGATGCGATTAATCATGATTAATCGATTTGACAGCACTAGTTAGTAGTAATAATAATAATAATAATAATAATAATAAATGATAATTAAAATATTACTTCTGCATACATATTTTCTAATTAAATCTATTGTTATTGATATTATTCAATTTTGAATTATTTTACAAGCAGTTATATAAAATAATTAGTGCTGTCAAACGATTAATCGCATCCAAAATAAAAGTTTGTGTTTACATAATATATGTGTGTGTGCTGTGCATAATTATTATGTATATTTGAATACACACACATACATGCATATAAATTAAAAAATATGTGCATGTATATACTGTATATATTTACATCATTTATTTTATATATAAATATAACACATTTTTCTTAAATATATACATGCACATATGTTTGTTTATATATACATAATAATTATACACAGTACATATATTATGTAAACAAACTTTTATTTTGGATGTGATTAATCATGATTAATCGATTTGACAGCACTAGTTAGTAGTAATAATAATAATAATAATAAATGATAATTAAAATATTACTTCTGCATACATATTTTCTAATTAAATCTATTGTTATTGATATTATTCAATTTTGAATTATTTTACAAGCAGTTATATAAAATAATTAGTGCTGTCAAACGATTAATCGCATCCAAAATAAAAGTTTGTGTTTACATAATATATGTGTGTGTGCTGTGTATAATTATTTTGTATATTTAAATACAAAGACATGCATGTATACATTTAAGAAAAATTCTATATATACACACATGCAAATATTTCTTATATTCTGAAAACACAAACTTTTATTTTGGATGCGATTAATCACAATTAATCCTTTGACAGCCCTAAAAGTAATATATTTATAATATAATAAACAACTTATTAACAAAGAATAAAAAATAAAAAAAGTTTATAATATTCTATTTATTATTATCAATATTATTTATTAAATTCTGAATAATTTCACAAGCCATTATATAAGATAGTATATTTATAATATTAATATTTACAAACAAATAATTTATTATAAAGAATTAAAAGAAGGATCAAATAAGAATCAATCAGTTACTTAAAAGAATAGTTTAAAAAAAATCTGAATAAAAATAAAAATACTATTAACATAGTAATAATATTGTGGTTCAGGTATGTCCCAACAAAGATGGCAATATCTGAAATCCTTGTCTTTTTGGGGACATTTTTGGATCCCATGAGGAAAACAGCTTATAAATCATACTAAGTGATGTTTTTTGAAAATGTACAAATGCAGAAAGTTTTCTGTGATAGGTAGGTTTAGGCGTAGGATTAGGGGATATAATATACAGTTTGTACAGCATAAAAATCATTACGTATATGGAATGTGTGATAAAACATGAAAACCCAACATGTGGTCCTGGTTCCAGGAAATAATAGTGTGAATCAAAAGTGGACTGACACCTGGTCTAAAATGGTCTAAAAGGCCAGGGTCAGTGTTGATTATAATCATAGAAGCAATAGAAGCCGCAGCACAAAGATAATGTGCTGTTAAAATACTTGGATAACTGTGACACTTCCAGGACAGGTGTGTGTGTTGTGCTATTTATGGTGGTTGTTGAAACTCGTGCTGAACATGGCAGTGCGGATACCATCCGATACAAACTCCTGGCAGCAGAGACTTTGATTCGCCAATCGTCTCTTTTTTGCATGACATTTATATGCTCTCCATGAAAACTGACACATGTTGCCAAGACAACTGTGATGGCTCAGCACCATGACAACAAAGCAAAACTCTGACGGTGCCAAAGAAGAGTGGGAAAACCCTAAAAAAAATGCCAGAAATTTCAGCGAAACGTTGAATGTGCGCCAGCGAAAGATTAGAAGTGAAAAAGCATGGTAGGATATATAAGGCTGAAGATTCATTAATTCTCAACCTGTTAGCTACATTTAAAGGAAGAACCTTCCGGGTGCAATAATCTATAAGATCAAGCTAAGTGCTGCATCTGTGAGGGAACCCGATCTCCCGGATCAAATAGCAGCAATTAAGATGTCAAAATGGTGGGCTAATTGTGTTCAGACTCATTAACAGATCTGAAACGCAGGGTAACAGGATACAAAAGAGGAGAAAATAGTTCAAAGAAAGCCTTAAGTGTTGCCATGAAGTCAAATCTCTCATTATACGAGATTGTAATTAACTGTGGAATAAAGAAAGCGCAGTTAAGGAGGACCACCGCCTAAACAATTTGCTCTTGATAAAATGTGCAATTGATTTTGCATAGTCTCAGAACTGTGTATCTGAATTCAATTCCGTCTAGTCATTTACAAAAACAAATCTCTCACCTTCTATATTCATACATCCCAGAAACAAGAGAAGACCGTTTATCCTGACGCATTTCCTCATAAATTTCCCAAAAGTCCATTTAGGAAGTCTCTAACAATACAAAAGCACATGCTCTGGCTAGAAGGCAATGTCATTTTTTGTCACCTTGTAAATCCTGTAAATTTTCAGAGCTTTTTTTTGCCATAGGAGGTGGAGAAAGCGCAGATGTGTCTAAAGGAAAGACCAGAGGAGAAGTGTGAGCTGTCTGCCGGTGCCACTAATGCTACACAAAATTGTCTGCTTTTCAGTTCAGGGTTCCCGTTTCAACTTGAAAGCAGTGCAGATTGTGCCTTAAAGTTAATGCCGCCATCGGAATGCTAATGGCGCTGAATTTCTGAGTATCAGTATCATTTCCTCGGCTGAACTGGTGCACAATCCTGTTGATTTAGTTGAGATTTTCAAGGGCATGCCAGATTTTGAGCTCCAGCGGAACAGGACTGTGCATCAGTGCTTCTTTAATTCACATAAAACAAAGATTTACTTCCACCGCTTCAGGACATGTTGCTGATGAATACATTAAACACTTCTGAGAAAAATCTAAGGAACCTGCTTGTAATGAAAAAAAACTTAGCAATGTGGAATTGGCACCTGTAAGGTGAAGAGGTTTTATCGGCTACATAAAGTTCAGATCAAATGAGCTTGATGTAGATGGTCCATTAAACATGTTCACCCTGTATGATATACTTCTTTCTCTCCATCTCACTTTCTCCTACTGTTTTTTTCCCCTGTTCAAACACTTTATTGCCTTCCTGCCAAAGCGTTTTTTAAAGGGATAGCTTGACTGTCAATAATATAATGTTTTGGTCTGTTCCCCACAAAAAGTTAACAACACAAAAAAATGTTATGACTTTTCATGAATATAGCACATGAGTTGTGTTATTTTTATGTTTTATGGTAATTGTGAAGCTTGACTGACGCAGTCCCTTTTTACTTATATTATATGGAAAATGTTATTGTTAACTAAACTAAATAATTTTTAGTAAAATGCTGAAATAAATAAATAAATAGTAGATGAAAAACTTTAGTAAAAGCACTAAAATGACAAAAACTAAAACTGAAATAAAAAAGCTAAATTAAAAACATTTAAACAACTAATAAAAATGATAAACACACATAACGACATTAATAAAACAAACAAAAATTAAAATGAAAACTAAACAAAATATTTATACATTATGTAATAGTATATAAATTATGCTAAAATAACACTATGGAAAACAACAGCCAGAATATCCTTTTGAGTTAAAAAAAAAAAAAAAAAAAAAAAAAAAATGACATGTTGGAAATTAAAAGATGATAGAATTGTTTGTGTGTGTGTGTGTGTGTGTGTGTGTGTGTGTGTGTGTATGTACTATCCCTTTAAGGGTTCTGAGTTCCTAGTCTGGGAAGTTCATGAGTCACGTGTAAAAGAAAAGCTGCACTGAACTCTCAAAACATAATCAAATGCACACACGCACACATAAACACCCAATGCGGTAAACGTACTGCTGAATTAAAACAATTATGCCTCCAGGTTCTCGTAGCCTGACCCCTGATCAGACGAATCCCGTGCAATCGCTAGCAGATGTTGAAGTAGCCACACAGATACACCCGGCTCCTAATTAAGCTCATTTAGCTCATTTCATTTCCATGCAGGACTCACGGACACTGATGCACGGCAAGGGTTTGGGGAAACCGATGTTAAGCCCGTCATTAAGAGTGTTTAAGGCAGACTAAGTAAGGTGGAACAGCAATGGCTAGTGTGACAGCTGACATGAGGAATAATAATAATGTCCAGGTGCTTGAGAAGGTTACAATGATCAAAGTGTGTGTGTGACATGAGGAAGGGAATAAGTTTGAACATATCTAATATGTGAGTTCAGCTCAGACCAGGGCAATCAGCAATTACAGGGAAGGTTTTAGTGATGGCAAATTGCATTACCATTTAAGAGCAGAGCGAGGAAAACATATCCAGCCAGAAGAGTTTCCAACGAGACTCAGATTAGGTTTCAGTTATTGATTTTTGTTTTAAACTGATACATTAGTGAACCTAATGCTTTAATAATTTCAAATAAACTGTCCTTTCCCAAAGTCTTAATGAGCACCACTGACTAAACGCCAAAGTTATGAGTAACACGTACATGCGTGTGTTTTGAAAGAATGAAAGATGACTGTTTTATTTAGTTTCTAGTGTAATTTAAATGAAAAATGTTTTATGTTTTTTATGAATAAATTGTCTAGATTTTTAAAACCAAATATACCCTGCAAAATCTGTTAAAAAAGTATCTTTTTGTCATAAAATAATTGTAGGAAACAATATAAAACAACTGTATAATTGAGTTTTTTCCACTTCTTTTGAACTGCATCATAACATACAGAAAAAAAAAATGAACACATAAAACTTTTAAACATCTGTAGTGTAATGCAAATAAAACGAAACTATTTTATGTTTATGAATTGATTTTCTACATTTTCTAAATCGGTAACACTTTACAAAAAGGTTTCATTAGTTAACATTAGTTGATGTATTAACTAACATGAACTAACCATGAGGAATACATTTGTTAATGTATTTGTTAATCTTTGTTAACGTTAGTTAATAAAAATCCAGCTGTTCATGGTTTGTTCATGTTAGTTCACAGTGCATTAACTAATGTTAACAAGATTTTAATAAAGTATTAGTAAATGTTGAAATTAACATTAACAAAGATAAATAAATGCTTTATAAGTGCAGTTCATTATTCGTTCATATTTTCTAATGTAGTTAACTAATGAACCTTATTAAAACATATAAAAAATATTTTTTTTCCCCTCATAAAATAATTTTAGGAAACAACAAAGTGATTTTATCATTGTGTTTTTCCCTTTTCTTTTGAACTGTATTGTTCATTTCATCTTTGCTTAAGTGGTACAAAATGGTAGATTTGTATAACAGACAGCGAGAAAATGAAATGAGTTAAAAGAAAGAGGAAAAAACATTGACCATGATCTTTCAAATGAGACAAAGTATGGACTCCTCTCTCGTTCTTTCCCTCTCTTTCTCTCTGTCTGTCTCTCACCACAAACCGCAGGCTGTTCAAGGCAACTTAGAAATCTCTTACATCTGGAAGAGTCATAATTCATGGGATTTCTCTTGACAGCCATGACAGGCATAGGGGCAGCCAGAAACAACTGTCTCCTATGTTGTGCTATTTGCACAGAGGCAGGAGAGGAGGAGCAGGCATAGGACCACATCCTTCTCCAGCAGATGCGAGCAGCGGAAGCCCTTTAATTCTTTGCCAGTTACTCCATGAATAGGCCTTAAATATTATATAGACAGTAGCTATTGCTTCCAAACAGAAATTCCGGACTGTCTGCTAAGCTGGAAAGCACATGAGGGTCCATTGTTCTAGCGCAGAGGTCACGCCGCGCTCTCTGCCCGGTTATTCATCTCTAGGATTTCTCACATGTTGGACGGAGATTAATGATTGGAGCTGCACCCCGCTGTGCATGAATACGATATCATCCTTTGGCCAGGGATTGGCTTTTTTTTCTCATTTGGGGGGTGAAATTTATACAGAGACCAGGCTGTGTTCGTTTTGAAATGGCCAGGCAGGGAATGGTAGGAGAACTGCTGAAATCACAACAGTTGGTGGTGAAGTCCAAACCAAATCCAAACAAGGTGCTACTACCTTTGAAATCATTTATAAACCCTCATGTCATTTTAATGGCATTTTCTTTCTTTCACTGAACACAAAAACAGCTGTTTTCTTTTGCTTTAAAAGACCCATAAAAGTAGTCCATACAACTTTCATATTTTCAGCAAATAATAACTTAAATATTAGTCACATATAGGGTTGGGAATCAGAAAACGATTCCAGAATACTTAAGGTCAGGAATCGGATACTTGATATAAAATTAAAGTTTCGATTCCTTTGTGTGCATTTTAATATGACTTTAAACCATTCAAGCGCAAGAAGACTCGCGCTGTTTTCTGTGCTGCGCACACATACAAAACGATCTGCGCACAGAAATCCGCCTCTCATATTGAATAACGAGTTCTCTTCCGCACTTGAACTGACAAATACACACAAAAATATGTCAAAATATCCTTGTAAACACAGTCTTAAGTGAATGTAACAGTTGACAAAGAAAACACGTGTAAGCTGTCCTGTCAGTCTAATCACCATAACCTTCACCATAACGGAAGGCCCGCCTCTCCATTCATTCGATTGGACAATTGGAAAAAAATTTCTGCTCAGAGTTGATTTTTTTTTCAACTTTAGGTGCTCAGAGCGCTCCTACAAAAACGTGAGGCACCCGGGGCGTATAAACAGCGTGCAAAACGCTCACTGCCAATAGAAAACTATTTAAAAAAGGCACCTCTTACTGCAAAAAACGCGTTCTGTCTGATCGAGGCCTAACAGTATATTGGATCCGACCAGCTCTTAAAGTGACAGCAGCCTAATATTCCTGCTTACGTCTCTATAATAACGTTAATCAAACAACAAAAGACAAAGCTGTTCTTGACTGAATAGCTTTTGTAACTATATTTGTAATGTATATTTTACTCATAAAGTGGTGTTATTTTACATTTGATTACAGTTTCTGTACCTATTCTAAACCATTTAAAATAACTTAGTAAGGTGTAAAATCTAAGTCAGTATTTGCTGATAACATGCAAGTTGAAAATATGGAATGGCATGATGGCAGGCAGCAGCTCTGACATTCTCCCTAACATCTCCTTTTGTGTTTCACAGAAGAAAGAACAAGGGCGAGTAAATGATATTTTTTTTTACCTTTATGAACTCTATTCATGAGAATGGGCAATCACAAGTGAGGATCCCTCATGGGGAAGCCCTGGCTTAGAGTTTCCATGTTGGCCTGGCTGGTTGATGTGGAGCATATACTCCCTGATGGATGATCTTTTGGTAGTGGAGATAGTCTTTCCAAAAAAAACTACCTCATTCTCTCTCCCCTTTCTCTACTCTCCCTCTTTCTCTCCTTCCAGACAGCACCTGACCCTCAGGCCACAGGGGTTTAACAAAAATCCAGAGCTGCACTGGGTGAAACAAGGACGAAAAAGCAGAATTATGCCACTAAAAACAGCGAGAGAGCATCTGCGAGCACCTGTAAGAAAGACAATGTGTATTTATGTATTATAGGAGAAAACACTTATAAGGGAGAATGTGGTAAGTTGTCTCATCTCCTATAGCAAACTCATTTTTGTCACATGACTATATATTTTAAAAGGGCCCATCATTTACAACTGCTTTAGACTGAGAGCATATTATTATACTACCAAAATCTGTCTAAAGAAATTTATCCAGGCACAAAAGAACACTCACCATCACTGTAAAATAAAAAATGTTTATGATTTATCACAACTTTTTTTTCGACAAAATCAACTTAGATAATTAATGTGGTTCCGATAACATAATATTTAGAGTTTCTGTTGATTAAACCGATCTTCTTCTTTGTATTAACTCAAATTTTTAATTTCAATGAACTCAAAATTTTAAGGCAACCAGGTAACTTACTTTTTTAAGTTAAGCCAACAACATTTTTTTACAGTGAAGGCTGAATTTATTTGATCAAAACTACAGTAATTTGTGAAATAGTTACAATTTAAATGACATTTTCTATTTTAATATTTTTGAAATTATAACTTAATCCTGTGATAATAAAGCTGAATTTTCAGCAGCCATTTCTCCAGTCTTCAGTGTCCATGATGCTGATTTACTGCTAAAAAAAAAAAAACTTATTATTATAACTATTGCAAACAGTTGTGCTGTGCAATTTTTTGTGTGGAAACAGTGATACATTTTTTCAGGCTTCTTTGATTATTTGAAAGTTCAGCGTTTCTTTGAAATAAACTGTAAAAAATAAATCCGTAAAATAAAAGAAAAAGTACTGGCAGCTTATTACCCGGACATTATCCAGTAATTTTAAGGGCGTTTCTGTTAACCCTAACATAGAACGCAATGAAGTGCAAAATTCAAAATACAGGTAAAACACCTCTAAAAAATAAATACAGAAAAATCTGTTAAATTATTACAGTACATTGTGCCCTATTTTTACGTTTTTTTTTTTTTAGTGTAGAATTGTTTTGTAACAATAATAAAGTCTTTACTATCACTTTTGATCAATTTAATGCATCTCTGCTGAATAAAAAAAATTCTAAATAAATAAATATGGCAGTTATGGGATGTTTTTGGTGGTAAGCTTTGCCTGTAAATGTACAAAATACGATTAGGAATACTATAACAATTATTTATTATTTTGCACTTAACTATTTGTCGGTGTGTAATAAAGAAAGAGAGAGAGAGAGAGAGATCAAGCTGTAAAGAGTGGTAAAGAATATTTAGTAGAAAGGAGTGACTCCAATGGGCTCTGTTCACTGTAAATTTCTCAGACCAATTAGACTATAACAATATTGTGAACACACATCTTGATCTGGATATCTTATCTTAGCTATGGTTAAACAAGATGACCGCAGGGAGAACAAGCAGGTGGTGACGTAAATGTAAATGTGTCATACGTACACATCCAATTAACAGACCAACAGCAAAGATAAAAGAACAAATGGATTGTGAAAAGCACTATACAAATACAAATGACTTGACTTAAAGAAAAAAAGGCTGCAAAATTAAAAAATGTGCCTGTTCCTCATTTTCTATGAAATAAACAGTGCAAATGCAAAGCTCATTGCTATGGTTGTTTGTTTACTTTTCAGGTTTTCTCTGTATGGCTTTGATCATACACTTTCGGGAAGAAATTCCAGGCTTTTTCCATCCACCTGTTGACAAATGATAGATTTTGTCTTGCCAGGCTATAAAATGGTCAAAAAGTCTTGTAAAAGTAGTCTATACGGGTCATTTAGTAACGTCAGAGCCATGACCTAGCGATTAGCGATAGTTCCATTCAGGTTGAGCCATGATGCTCACATAGAAGACACAGGCTTCACAGGTTTTCACAGATTCTGGCCCTTATCCTAGTCCCATTTCTTCTCTCTCTTCACAATCATTTCCTGTCTCATCTTCACAATCTCCATCCAATAAAAAAGTGACAAATGTCCAAGTTGTGCATATCTTTTGTGACAATTATTGATGGCAGCCTGCTGACTGTGCATTCTGTAGATTGCACCAATTTCAGTTTGCTTATGATTAAATGTTGATGTGCTGTTGGGAAAAACACTTTGGTACTCATAATTTAGGGTGTAGAATGGTGTAGAAACTATTTTTACTCAGAAATTGCTAGTAGATTTCACAAATAATTACAAAGAAATGGCAAGTAACATTTAATTAAACATCATAATTTGAAGTAGAAAAACTGAAATAGTATTTATGTAAAACATACTCCAATAATCTTTACAGTGTTAGTTAAATTACAGTCAAGCTACACCTATATAAAGTTAGATATAATATAAGCTAGCTACAAAAATATCTAATTACATTTAAGCTATTTAAGATGGTGATATGCGTCTAAATATATGAATAACTATCAGAGTTGCACAATAATTTAAACAAAAACATTAATTTATGCATCTGCTAAGTAAACACAGAATGTTTCCCTAATGTTAGTACAAAGTTCTTATTTGGTTGTTTTTAAAGAACCAATTCTGTAAAAGAAAAGTAGCTGTTTCAGCTTAAAAAAGTAAGTGTTCGTGCTGCCTTAAAATTTTTGTTTAGTTTAGTCAACTCAAATATCCAAGTTGTCACCTAGTACAACTTCACATTTCAAGTTTAAAATTTTAAGGCAGCATGAACACTTTTTTTAAGTTGAAACAGCAATTTTTTTAACAATGTAATGTTCTAAAAAGTCTCTTTTTTAAACCATAAACTAACATTCCCAGAATGTTTTCAAAACCTAAAGCATTTGTTCTATTTCCATTAAAAATAAATAATAAAAAATAGGATGTCTGCTCTGGAAAGAGTCTGAGAACTAAAACTAACATTTCCAGAATGTTCTGGGTGAGTAAAAAAAAAAATAGCAAGAAATAACAGCATTTACCTAATATTTTCTCTATAAACAGACATAAATGCCACAAGCCCTACTGTGCAAGGACTCCCATGAATCAGTGAATCATTTTTGAACAGATTGTTTTAAAATGTCCGAACCAAATAATTAGAAAGTTTGATTTAACACCTCAGTTTGCTCAACTGTAAAACTGTGCATGATATAATGCAATATAAAAACAACACAGTATTCCCTACTTTAAGAAAAAGTGAAAAACAGCTGAGGTATTGTCATGCTATTGGAAAATATAGTTAAGTTGGTATGCTGCTACTTTTAGTTAGTTTCTCCTCAACAATTCTCCACCTCACACCAGTTAGCAGCATCATTACAAATCATTCTTTTGTATTTGGAAAGAAAAAGAGAAGGAATGAATTACATAAGCCGAGTTTGCACCTTTCACTTCAGTGAGACAATGCTTTGCTACAGTGTAAGGAACTGCAGGCAAATTCGTGAAGACACATCTATTTCGAGATCAAACACGAAACCAAATAATAAGAATGACGGCAAATTGACAAACACGCTCCCCCTCGAACATTACCTATTGACTTCTGTTTTAAAACACAAAAGCGAGCAAGCCGTAAAATACGAGTGCACTTTTAAGATACATGACAGATTCAAAAACGGGCGTGCTGTGTTTTGTAGAAAGATGACATTACATTTGCCAAAAAAGAAAAAAAAACAAAACTTGAAGGATCTTTTCATGAGAGAAGAAAAAAGAATGAAAACAAAACAAAACGGAAAGCCTGTGATCACTGTGTTTTTGACGCTGCTGAAGGTGCTTTTTCTTGACATAAGAAAAAGGAAATGAATATGTATTCAACATACACACACACAGAGAGAGAGAAGGGCTCAGGGAAAATTGTGAAAACTAATGCTGTAATGTTGGTTTCAGTATAAATATCTGCTTTAATTTTGCATCAGATATACAGGCGATGACGGGTTCAGGCTACAGAGTCTGCTGCTGATTTGTATGTTTAATGTGGCGCATATCTCTTCCTTAGATACACTGCCTGTGTCATGCTTAAAACAGCTGCAGGCGAGCAAGGCAAATGAAAGAGGAAAAAAGGTATTTCCTCTGCAGATATACACAGCTACTGTCACTCCTCTCTCTCTCTCTCTCCTTCTCTGTCTGAGCCCGTTTTCTCCTGTGAGTTTAATGTGTTGGCTCACATCACACAAATGCACTGTGTACACCATAACTCTGCCTGGGCCTCTCGATCTTGCGCCCCACGCCAGGAAATTAGCTGTGGCATTTCCAAGAAAAATTCCTTCTAATAAAACGACTCGAGTAAATAAATAAACAAATCAGTGAAATATTTATGCAGCACGCTACGTTTAAAAACTGTGCCAGGCAGGCAACGTCGATCCACGGTTATTTGCCTTATCGGGGAATATCTAAGCAATCTCCTGAAGATATTAACCAAAATACCAAGATGCTTTGCTTACCCAGCTGCTTCGATATGTGATGTCTGGATATTTGTCATGTAGTTTATGTGTTATATCTTAAAAGAAGAATGAAATTAACTCTGCAAATCATACCGCAAATGGGCTGAAGTCGGCGTCGAACGGTGAAAAGTCGAGTTGTGAGCGCATTTAAGCCTCAGATGTAGGTGTGATTCAGTGCAAAGGGTCGACAGCAGCATGTACCCCTGTGGGAATGCCACACACACACACACACACAAACCATTACTGGCACCACAAGGACAAAATCACAGAGATGAAAATAGCAGATTCGGCATAAACATCTCCATTCTCGCTGCTATATGCAGCGACTATTCCTAGCCATCAAATTGATATGCATTAAAATAAGGCAGAGTGCTTCTCTGCCCGTCTGTTTTGATTGCCAAATTTATTTGCTGAATCATTTTGATTACTGTGAGCGCCCGGCAGGGAAACCAAGAAAAACGGCCACGTGCCATATTAACGCGAAAGCAAAGTGGCCATGGTAATGTTATGGCGTTCCTATGTATAGAATCGCAAGCATTATGAATCCTATGACAGGGTAGCTGGGGAAAGGTCATAAAATAAAGCATCACACGGTCTTGCTTTATATTCAGCTCTCTTTTTCAGTCCTACTGCAATTCCACTGCGTACAAATACTGAATGATTTGCTCTTTTGTAAATAAATAAAAGGACAAGAGGAAGTAGTTCTAATGCCCCCAGCTCCCATTCACTTACATGTGTTTTAAACAGATTTCTTTAAATTTTTTGTATGAAGATCAAATCAAAACTGTCATGGATTTATTTATTTTTCGCTACTTTTCAAGGTCTATAGATTTTATTTTTTTCCATGTCCCAGCAATATAAAAATAAAATCCACCATAAAAATATCATCATCGTTTTAAATGTGCAAAAATAAAAACAATTTCAATATTTACTGTCAGAACATTTTTAAAAACGATGTAAATTTCTTTTACAAAGAAAATACTGAAATGTTTTTGAAGCACTCTTTGCTTACATTCATACAACACATTTTGGCTGATACCGATAACTGATAATTCTTTATATTTGAAAGTCGAAAACCGATATATTGGCCGATAAATCTAAATCCAAATTTTTATATAATTTTTGAGAGCCTGATTACAAAATCTTGCACTGCACATGTTTCACTTAACCGTATTTTCCTTTTTGAAGGGATTCCAATCATATTTCAAGCAATTCAAAACCATCATGGTGAATAGTGCACAACGGAAATAATCCATTATTTATCGGCTTTAATATATCGGGCAAATTTTCTTATTGGGCCGATAATGATAACATTAAAAATGAACATACATCGGCCAATACCAATATGGTGGCCGATATATCGTGCATCCCTAAAACACATCATACTTTTAAACATAATAATTCAGATTTTTAAGAAATGCTTTACACAAATTACTACAGTTGTTTTATAATTTCCATCACAAACAATTTCCCCACTAATAATGTTTTTTCTTCACTCAAACTTGTACTTGTTTTCCAAGGAGACAGGAAAAGAAAAGATAAAAATAAGGTAAATATAATTTGCAACCAGAATATTTTGTATTGTGTATCATTTCCAATCAAGAAGAAATTCCACCCAAGTATGCAGAAATTGTGAAAATTTGTGTAAAAGAGGTACATAAAATGCTGCATAAAATAAGCCTTAGCAGTTGGCCATTTTATTCCAAAAATGTTTAAGATGTCATTTCCATCACAGAATACAATAGAGGGTCTGTGTGTAGAATTCAGAAGCCCTTGTGATTAGTGACACCGGTGGCCGTTTAATGAACTGCAGCCAGCAACTTATTGCTTGTGCTCGCACTGGTGCACATGTAAGGTACAAGTGACTGAACGTGATTCAAGGCCCCGGTATACTCACGGCAAAGTTCTTTTGCAGCAATATACTGTCAACGAACATCCCGATGCCGTCCACGCTGTTGGCGTTTAGATGAATATGTAAATATGTGCTGTGTGCATTCCTCTCAATACCAAAACAAACACACAACAAAAATGATAGCAGTGAGAAAACCGCAGTTAAAGGGTTAGTTCACTCAAAAATGAAAATTCTGTCATTAATTACTCACCCTCATGTCATTCCAAGCCCATAAGACCTTTGTTCATCTTCTGAACACAAATTAAGATATTTTTGATGAAATCTGAGAGCTTTCTGACCCCACATAGACAGCAACACAACAACCATTTTCAAGGCCCAGAAAGGTAGTAAAGACTGTTAAAATAGTCCATGTGACTCCAGTGGTTCAAACTTAATGTTATGAAGTGACGAGAATACTTTTTGTGCGCAAAAAAACAAACGAAAATAACGACTTTATTCAACAATCTCTTCCGTGTCAGTCTCCTATGCGACAGTCTCCACCATCTCTGCAATTCACCAGCCTCATGTTGACAGATGAGGTAATTAAAATTACACTGTTATGATAGTTTGATTATGCAGTATATTTGAGACTATAGACTATGGCCCTGTCCCAAATGGCACCCTAAACACTCGCGGTCTTCCTACGAGTCCGCACTTTCGTGACGTAACGGCGCTTTGACTGTCGGGAAGTCGTCCGCTGCGGAGCTTGCATCAGTGCAGGCTCGGAAAAAAGTGCGCATCGAGGGTGCATATCGACTGCAAAGGGGGCGCTCGCGAGCACCCTACAGAGACCTAAAATGACAAATGGGACACCCTACGGTCAAGACCGAAAGTGCATATGAAGTGAGCCATTTGGGACAGGGCCTATATAGATCTGACTATGTGAGACTACAGTTGAATGTAGTAGGAAGTAGAATGGCTCTTTCCGCATTATCCTGAACATCGCATAAGCATTCATTTAATGTTTCATTGAATGGAAAAGAGGCTTTCGGAAGCATGTGCAAACGTTTGATTTTCCTGGCAAAAATGTCCCGAGTTCTTCACATAAAAATCAGTCTACAGGCTTTCAAAGACAACCTAGGAAGTCGGGGAAGGTCTTGTTTATTAGGTTTCGTTACAAGCTGTTCACACATTGGCAAAAAAAATAAATCTTACATATAGCTGCTTTAAGACATGGCAGAAATGGCATTTGTTGATTCAGAAAAAGGACAAAAATGACTAAATCTAGTGATACCATTATTAGACTAATTAAATAAACTTAACGTATTTTAATAGAGTTTATTTTCTAAATGTCCAAGGAGGTAAAAGTGCTAAAGAAACACCCTAATGTGGAGAGGGTGAAAAGTCTGAAGACCAGCACTGTTTTATGTCTGTGACCTAAAGACCCGCTCTCCTTTTGCCTCATCTATAGGGAGTCTAAAGCATGTCCCATGGAGCTTATGGCCAACACTGTTAAGGCACGTAGGGAAAGAGTCATTCTATGATCTCACTCGCTCTCTTTCGTTCTTTCTCTATCTCTCTCGCTCTGTTCTTCTCTCATCATTTGGCTCTACTGTGTCAAGGTCCATGCGGAACGGCCAGAATCTCTCTATCTCTAATTCCTTCCATCAGATGCAGAAGTGAGCGAGCATGAAGAGATCAAAGATGAGGCAGAGAGAGAGAAGGCAAGGCTCTGAGAGAGGGCTAATGAAGGCTGGATTGACAGTGCACAGGCACCTTAAAGGCCATGATCTCAGCATGGAGCTCACGCTGAAGAACCAGAGGGTCACTATACAGATATATTAGATTTCTATAGACATATAGAGTCCCTTAACATCCACTGTAACAGACTTTTATGATGAAAATGGAAACTTTGTTTTTATTCCATCTTTAATCACTGACTCTTGTCCATACATAAGTTTGGGGTCGTTAAGATTTTTTCATGTTTTTTAAAGAAGTCTCTTATGCTCATCAAGGCTTCATTTATTTGACCAGTACAATAAAAATAGTAATAATGTGAAATCTTATTACAATTTAAAATAACTGTAATAATCTATTTTAAAATGTCATTTATTCCTGTGATGGCAAAGCTACATGTTCAGCAGTCATTGACACAGCACGTACACCAAATTTTAAACTGTATATATATATATATATACACATTTTAAAACAACCATTCATTCTTTCCTATGCAAACATTTCATTTTCTCTCAGTTTTTTACCCCAGGATCAATTAATAATGCCTGAAGGAAGTAGCATGCTGTTTATTCCACAGTATTTTGTCCTCATTAATGATTTTGGTTGCTAGTTCATTAATAATTTTGACTGAGGTGATTCTTCAAGGCAATCAATACCTTGATCATACCTGACTTCAGCTTTTCCTTCAAAACTTCAGCCTTGCCTTCAAAAACACTTTGAGCGAGGTCATCAATACCCCAACCCTGTCCCAGAACCAAAACATCCTGGAGCCAATGGAAGAGCCAATGCAACTAATAATGGAGTCTCTTATCAAGCGTGCACTCTATATAACAAACAAAATGTCAGTTCATATGCATTTAATTATCATTATTAAAATACAGAAAGGGATGTTGTTAGCTCAATTGAAGCATGATGGCGTTATTAGTAATATTTTTTAAACAACCATTTTGGTTTGCATATTATAGGATGGTACAAATAGAACTATTTGCTTTAGACATTAATATTCTCAATTACCCATCAAGCTGTTTTCCACTGGCTTGATCTCAACCAACATTCCAAATAAATTGCAGCAAAGTGGTGGTTACAGGTTCATAGGAATGTAAATTAAATAAAGGAATCCCTGATCGACACTATCATTTTCAAAAAATCTTCATTTCACAGACACCTCAAGAATAGCACTGAAATTATACATGGCTGTGCATTGAGGGAGTCTATGGAAAACATTTCCTTTAATACATTAGAAGGCCTGATTATTAAGAGTTGCGTGTACATATATTTAGGTGATGTGTTGCCTTCATTAAAACCTAACATTCAATACGTGTTTAAAAACCACTCATAAATCCTTTCTTTTGGTCAAGACCCTGGAAAACTTCAATAGTCTAGTCAGGCCACGCGCTGCTTTATGTAGTCTTTCACACCGCAGCACTTTCTAATCTCTTCAGATCCGACTTGTGAGAACATAAATTACAGATTGAAAATAAATAAAAACATGGAAGCATATCTATTATGTCCTAAAGCAAACGTGGGTTTGATATATAGTGGACTGTTCATGAATAGTACAGATGAGACACTTAAGGCAAGACAAAAGCATAATAGATTGTGGCAAGAGTTGAATCAATAGACCTTATAAACGAAACGAGACTCCCACAAGATATTTTAACGGAGCCATCAAAGGAGGAGGGAAACAAATGAGCCACTAACGGAAGAGGCCATGGACCCGTGTCACAGAGCGGCCATTATTAAGATCCGCCAGTGGAAAGATGGAAAGGTGGAAACGAAAAAGAGACACGAGCTGTCATACCGAAGATACTTCCAAGACGTTCTCGGCAGAAGCTTGTTCGGGTGCTAAGACGAGGAGTTGCATGTTTATAGATTTCTTTTATCTTCTCTCTCCTGCTATAATCTCCCCGAGGATATCAGAGGGGAGCATCATCTCTACCAGCAACACGGCACCCAAATCCTGCCAGACAGCCTGGGCTTTGTAGGTGGCTCTCCCCTTCATCCATGGCCTTTGTCACATACACACAACCGCCCTTTCGCTGAGCCCCCTACACGGCCGAGCCGCAAGCCCCGGCTCCTGGCTTTCAGCTCTCTCCCTGAAGTTAGCTTCAGCTACTTGATCCGGCCTCGTGTTCTTCACAGGCCTCGACATTTGCCGGGGCCTATTATCCTGGCGGGGGCCTTATCATATTCTCCCATCAGAAGCTGCAGGAGATGGCAAGAGATGGAAGTGCTTTAGACTCCCCCGTGGTCTCCACCCGTGTCACCCTTCCCTCCCCCCTGCTAAGGCGCTCCCCGCTGGCCTCTCTCTTCCTGGAGATCTCTCCAGACGCTCCAATCGCACCTTCCCTCTCATCCTCCAACTCTCCAGATCTCTTTAAACGGCTCCACCATCTGTGGAGGCTAACCCCACAAAGGCGGGCCCATGATTAGGTTGTCAGGATTTATTAAGTTAAGAAGTAGCAAAGTTTCTCCTGACGACCTCTGAACTCTTTCTCGGAGCCCCTTCCACCCGCTTGGTTGCAATGGCTGGCCCTGACCCAGGGCCGCACACACCCAACGCTAATGAATTTGGCCCAATTCATCAAAACCTGGCAGATTTAATCAAACCGACATGAGGGATGAAGACTCTTGCGTTATTTCACACACACTTTGCTTGCGTTTGTCAGAATTAGGGTAGGCCTAAGAGGAAACCAATAACACACTTGGAGACAATAAGTAAAATAAAAACATAGCCTTAAGGAACATTCATACCAAGGATAACTAACTACAATGAGTTACAATAGTTCTATGAGAATAGGGAAGGCCACACCACAACTATAACGTCAATGGCACAAAGGAATTATTTCATTGGAATATCATTGGAATCGTTTTCAGAACAATTTTTTCCAGCTGATGAACGATTAAAACATCCAATCAGAATCCACCCAACTTTAAAAGGCTTAAGCATTTAAAGTGGCAGATGACAAAACTGCAGCACGCTGTTAGAACAAACAGACCGTTATCGTCTGTTGGTGTGGATGCTAATATAGTTATTATCATGCTTGGTGTGATTGGGACTCTTTAAAATGAGAGTAATTATGAGCTATAATTCTGGAGAAAAACTAGCGCCGACGTGGACACTGTGAAATATTCTGGACACAATAATACTGTTCATACAGCAAAGCAAAGCAAATCTTTACGTTTAATGACAGAGCGCTGCGCCGTGGTAAATCCAATGCATTTGGTATTGATTTTTCCAACCATCTGTATTCCTCATATCTTCAGTGTTCATTATGTCACGTTAGACATTACCCCCCCTTTCCCCGAGAGGGTCTTAGCGAGTTCTCCCCCCTCTCCTTTCTTGGCTGGTGAAGACGGTGATATCTGCTGATCGCTCAGACACCTGCCTCGCCGACTCTGTGATCTCTGCCCTTCATTTCATACTGGGGATATAATTTACTGCCAATTAGTGCCAGATGTTTGGACACTAATCACAGCAGGGAAAATATATATATATTTATATCTCACGATACAAACTCGTGCACGCTATGAGGGAGGTGATGTGTGAGCACATACGTTTACATCTAAATATAAGTGCATTTTGTCTTACTGGACTGGCAGATTTTATTTTAAAGTGATAGTTCATCTGAAAATGAGAAATGTCAGTGTTTTCTGTCCATACAGTAAAAGTAAATGGGGTCCAGTGTTGCTTTGTTTTAGATCCTTTTACTTTCATTTTATAAACATCATGCACTTCTTTCACACAACATTAAAAATACAATATATCAAAATAATAAAAAGATAAGTCTTAATACCTCAAAAAACATCCAATATTATAGAATATTGATTTGATATTTGATTTTTCAAGCATTTTTTTCCCGACTGATAACATCTGATATTCCCAAAGGAAAGTTTGTTCAAATTTAGTTAACTTTTGAGGACAATTTTGCCCCCAAAATACAGCCAAGTAAACCACTAAGAACACATCCAGAGGTGCAGTGTCTCATTATCAGACTATTAGAGCGCATGTCAGACAATCCACTGCAGTATATGCTTCATATCTTCTGTTTATTCAGTGCTTCTCACCATGTGAATTATTGAAGGAACCAGTAAATGAGTGTGAGGACTGGAAACATGACCTCCAAGACCAGTAGTCCACCACAAACCAGCACTAGTACACCATTAAAGATGAGAAAAGATAAATTAATTACCATTTAAAACCACATATAGTCAACAAATCTGTTATGCACTCTTTTTGATAGCCTAATGTAAGTGTAATAACACCAATTACAAAAATAACCTTACTTTTTACTTTTTCTTACTAATTCTTTTATGTTCCTTAACCTAATCTTTTATTTTATTTAAAAATCTAATCTTTTTTGTAATAAGAACGCATTAAATTGATCAAAAATTACAATTAAAGACATTTATAATTTTATAAAAGTTTTATTTTTCATTTATGCTATTCTTTTGAACTTTTCTATTCATCAAAGAATCCAGAAAAAAAAATATCACAGTTTCCACAAAAATATTAAGCAGCAAAACTGTTTAACATTGATAATAATAAGAAATGTTACTTGAGCACCAAATCAGCATATATTGATTTCTGAAGGATCATGTGACACTGAAGACTGAAGTAACGGATGTTGAAAATTCAGCTTTGATCACAGGAATAAATTACATTTGAAAATAGAAAACAATTATGTTAAATTTTAACTATTTCACAATATCACTGTTTTTACTGTATTTTTGATCAAATAAATGCAGCCTTGGTGAGCAAAAGAGACTTTCAAAAAAAAAAAAAAAGAAAATCATACCGACCCTAAACTTTTGACTTTTTTTTCCAGAAACATGACTTATCCAATATAGTAATAGTTACCTGGCAAAAACACATCGTAGAAAAATAAATCCATCTAAAATCCATAAAATAAATAGCAACACTAAGGCAAAATTTCAAGAAGTTAACATTTAACAATATTTAAATATTAAAGTATGCTTTTTGAGATTTCAAACCCCAAATGGCTTATTTACAGATCCTAAACAAACTAATCTTTTGAAGCAACCACTGAAATTGAGCATCCCTGTATAACAGTAACGATAAAAACTGTCCATTAAAAAATAAATGACATGATAGCAAATGCAGTCGCATTTAATTACAAATATTGTATTATCTGCACCAAACTGGGGGCTGGATTAGACTCAGATGAAGATGGAGATAGGCAGTTGTCTTCAAGAGTATGACAGGTCAGTGACTGAGCTTCTTATTAAAGGCGAAGGGGTTTAAGAAAGATGAACGAATGAGCCCTTACTGAAAAAAAGAGCAGGTGCACTTGATCTCACCACATACACCTTACAAATGAATGAGAAAGCCGTCCACTTTCAAAGCCACCCTTATTTCATGTTTGTGTTTGCCTAATCTATCGTGATGGAGGGAACATTAGCATAGAAACTAGCACTGGTTAAGGCAGGACGGAGGTCTGGATTGAGTCTCATAACTCCCCACATGTAAAAGCCCTTGTCACTACAACAGGGATGAGATCTATTTTCTATCCCAATTAGACTGCAAGACCGGGATGGGAAATGTCCTTTGGAAAAGAAAAAGGGAAGATGAGGAAAAGCACAAGGGGCCAAAAGAGAGAGAACAATCTCCAATATTTAAAAAAATGTCGAAAAGTCGTGGACAACAATCTCAGCTGTGCTGGCGGCCGCCGTCCACTCCGCAGTGAGATTGATGTGCTCAATCGCGAGATTTATCCCGTAATGTTTGCAATAAGATTCCAGCGCCGAAGCCCAGTTGGCCGCATCGGGCTGCCCAGAAAAAGGCAGCCTGGTCTGCCAGGGTAATTTGTCCTGATGTAGTAAATAACAGGGTATAATGAAAATACCCCTGATGTATTCAGGAGCCCTGATTGATGCGGGATGAAGGAGGCCTGTGGAGGAGAACTCCCTATCTCCACATTTACATACTCAGACCCTCTACACAGCCACCCTGACAGCTGCTGCCAGTGCTCCACACAATTTTAAAGCAGTTATGAATTACTGCTGACCCTCCCTGCCCCCACTCACTAGTGCGGGAGACGCAGGCATATTGAAAGTCATCAGTCTGTGGCAGTCATTCTTTTTAGCATGATGTGGTGGGCTTGGGGGCTGCAGAGAGGGGGGGTGGGATTGGTTTCAATCACACGCAAAAAAAAAAAAGGGGGGGGGGGGTGGATGCGGGTTACAACAACAAAATCCTTCTAGTGAACTAGCATGATATTTGCGAGCCTTTTAAATGAGAAAAAACACCCTGCTTCTATTTTCTATTGTTTATTTTTTGGGGAATATTTAATATCCAGCATATGGAAGCTTATTTCTGCCACAGAATAAATGCAACTGTGACACTTTTTTCTTTGATTTTTGAGTGTACATCTCGTAATTCAGACTTTTTTCCCTCAGAATTCCGAATCTCGCAAGAGTTTGAGTTTACGTCTCGCAGTTCTTAGACATCTAACCTGACCATATGCACATGCAGAATTCTGAGGGGGGGGAGACTCTAAATAATACAATATACTTCCATATCAGCAAGAATTCCCAAAGGAATCCTCTGCTTCCAGGCTGACTTCTGCATGCTGTACTGCTGTTGCTGTATCAATTAAGAAGCTAAAGCAAGACCAGTATTCACATTTTCAAACATACATTCACCATTATATTCGCTCAAAGGCATACAGGTTCATTTTTTGCTAATGCACGTTCCTTACAATTATGTTTAATTGTGTGTATTTGCCGCCCTAAAAGAAATCTCGCATAAAATCGCATCGCACGTCTGAGATAAAAGGTTTTCCACTCACCCACAAGCACAAAGCTGCACATTTATGGTTTGGCTATAAAAAAAATTAAGGCAAGGAATATTTGAGATTTTTTTCCAATCAACACCACTATTTGACACTGACTGAAAATGTATGTAAAGTTAAGGATGGTTAGGCTCTCTAATTAGGCCTATTTATTACAGCTCTGGCTTTCAGAGCACTGGCCAGGCTTTTTATTAGCCACGGTGACAAGGCGATGCGAGAGAAGACGACAATGAAAGGTTACAGTGATGAAAGCTTGAATGCTCCTCACTCATGTATCCTTTCGACATCTCCTCAATAATAAACCATTGGGGTGAAGGGTGCGGGGGTGAAGGGTTTTCACTTTTGGCCTTTTTAGACCTTTGAAATGCATATCAAACACAGGCCTGCTTCCATTCCTGACAATATCGTTTTATTTTCCTGCACTTATGTGTTCATAACTCTTCCAACCAAGAGTGAATATGTGGAAACAGAAATTACGCAAGCATGAAGTACAAGTAATATTTGGCATTGGCAAGTAAATAAAACTGTTACGGATTGGTGATTTTATAAGGTTTCAAATGCAAGATAGTCTGACCCTCACCGTTTTTTCTGACGTAGACAACATGAGTGAATCAAATCACACGTACACTATTCTTCAAAAGCCAGGGGTCAGAAAGATTTTTTGTTTGTTTTTGAGAGAAGTCTCTTATGTGACAAAAATGCTGTAAAAATAATAATATTTAATACAGAAAACCCGTAACTCCATAGAGACACATAGGAAACTATTACTCGCACAAATATATATATATATATATATATATATATATTTATTTATTTTATTTATTTTTTTCCTCTTATTTTTATATAGTTCTGATTCGGTGTGCTTCCTTGCCGATAATGTACATTGTGAATAAATGAATCTGTCTTTGTGAAGTGACCTTTCTCCATATTTTATCCAGATAAAATTATTTTGAGATATTTTAAGCACACAATGTTTGGCAAGACAAATAACAACGTTCATTTCTTCAGTCGGCTTTCTTCAGTCTAACAGATATGAACCTCAACACCACTTCCACCCCATTCGAGCATGAGAATTAGTAAATATTCTTTGCTACCATTCTATAATATTTGACTCGAACAGCACCAGAGTAAGGCGGAGGGCGGCGGACACAGAGATTGAAAATGGAGAATGACACCGCAGGAGGAAGTCGGCATCTGCAGTCTGCATGCTTCTCGGGGTTCAGTCCAAGACAATCATGTAATGTATCATTCATATTGCTGCAATGCTGCTGCTGCAGCCCTCATTTTCTCAGTTGCGGCTGTCTGCGAATGAGAATCCAGCAAACGCTCCCCGTTGTCATGTTCCCCCCATCATTCAACCCACAGTGCTCTTCTTCAATCTGTCACCCAGAGAAATGCTCTGCAACACACATACGCATACACACACACACCAAATGAAATCCAATGGCAAATACAGATTTACACAAAAACAATGCTCCTACTATGAATGGAAATCAATATTAACGGTCAACAAGTACTCGTGAAAAATATGTTTTTTCTTATCTTTCCCTTATTTAACCTTGAAAACAGAATGATGTTGTAATTTTCAACAACATCGAAGTTAATCTTCTAATTTCAAAAGTCATTTTTGGCACAGAATAAAAAAAATAAAGAAAAACAAAAGCACATTTATTTAGCCTCGCTTTCACCTACTGAATAGAGCGTCCAATTCTGCCTCCACCTAAATGGACAAAATTATCCTTCATTTTAAAACCTAATCAGCGGAAACCATTAAAAGGTAGGGGCGAGATATCATTCTGAATGAGGGACTTGTTTGGCACCGTCCCAGTTGGGCAGGAGTCATTCTTCAAGGTGACGCACCTCACTAGAGGAATACACTCGCAATTTGCAATTGAAAGGAGTCAAATATACATGGCCATCCTCGGCCTGCCCGGATGGAAGCGGTCCATGTATATTCACAAGCATCCAGATGGACTCTTCCCTTTATCTGGGGAGGCTAAACATGGACATGGATGGCTGACTTTCTGTTTGCAGCTTTAATAAGACAGGGAAATTATCGATAGCAAAAGTACATAAAGGGAGGGCGAGATGAATTAACTCAAAAGGAATGAATAACAGGGCCCTCCCTAAGTGGCCCGCAGGTCTGAAAGAAAGGCCACGCTTGCACGTGAAATTAACGAGACGGTAGAAATCTCATTTTGGAGGGTGAATCTGATAGATGTTCCAAACTTCAACAGAGTTCAGGGTTAGAGGCGAGAACTTCTGACAACAATTTGAATGAGGAAATCCTATTTCAGTCTACACACAGGCTCTGCCTGGAAGAAACTGGCAAACCATACAGTAATCACCTTATCCATCATGGTAATCCCACATACACAAGAGGCTTTGGGCTGGAAGATTCTTCTCCTCCCTTTTTATGAGAAACATGAAGTCATATTCTCTCCGTAGCTCAGGTATTCAGTATTCCTCGCTCTCTTTTGTGCGTTAGAGCTATGCCGACCGAATGTGTGTGAGGTTAACGTCATTAGCTGTAAGGTAAGCAAACAAAACACACATTTTATTACTTAAGACAAACATTAGCGATGACAATGCAGGCAAAGCGGAGGAATCTGATTCTGGAAAGGAATCTATCCATCCTGAACCCTTTCACTCTTATCACTATGGCCAAATGAGCTTTGCGCGAGACAAGCTTTTCTCGCCGGATGCATCAGCAAAATTTTGCCAGGTGGTCAGGTCCGGTGCGCCCAGGTGGGTCACCTTGCAGTGCATGCTGGGATTCCCCCACATGGATAATCACGCTCCTTAATGCCAATACAGGCTTAGACACAGCTCTTTAGTTACGCTAAAACCACTAACACCAAAATGCACAAAAAGGCAACTGCTGACTGTAGATTGTAGCTTTAATCCATCAAATGTATTAGTAGGTGAGATTCTAATCAAGACATTTTTGAAATCATAGAGGAATCTTTTATCAAAACCAGCTGATCTTAAAGGGATAGTTGATCCCAAAATGAAAGTTCTGTCATCATTTACTCACCCTCAAGTTGTTCTGTATGAAACCGGTATGAATTTATCTCTTCTGCTGAACACAAAAGAAGATATTTTGAAGAATGTCGGTAACCAAACAGTTGATGGGCCCCACTGACTTCCATAGGCCTGGTATTATTTTTGTCCATACTATGGAAATCAATGGGGCCCATCATTTGTTTGCTGACCCATATTCTTCAAAATATCATCTTTTGTGTTCAGCAGAAGAACGAAATTCATACAGGTTTGGAACAACTTGAGGGTGAGTAAATGATGACAATTTTCATTTTTGGGTGAACTATCCCTTTAAGTAATCGGTCATTAAATGTACCGAAGCAAAGTATTTTTCTTTATTTTCAGTGCAAACACGACTTATAATATTAATATTTTGAGATAACGACCTGCTGATTGTAAATGTTCCCACATTTGGATCATGCCCACTCACCAAATAAAGAGGCATGAAATATTGATTTGAGTTTAAATTAATTTTAGAATCTTTCCTGTACATTATCTCAAAGCTTCCACTAAGGAAAAAATAGTCTAATGCAACATACAGAACAATTGGCCTAGCCAAAAAAAGACAAATATATTACAGTACTATTAATACAGAAGTCTTCTTAGGATATTCACTACAATTGATGATGGCAGCTGCGTATGAAACAAGACAGAGCGAGTCCGCAGTGTGGAAGGATGAGCGGTCTGGCATACAGTGCTGCCCTGGGCAAATATTAGTGAATATTAGGGCATTTTAGACCACCAATTGTCATGACTGACCAGTCAGAATCAAATACACCAGAGAGGTGTGTAAGCGATGCATTCAAGTCATGTCAAAAAGGTTGAACGAAGTTGAACACACACGAACAGCACCACAAAGTTGTAATTACGAATTTGAACCCCAAGTGGGGGTGTCACTGAGAAAATATGGCGGACGCAATGGATGCAGCACCTGTATTGATTGGTTGAAATTAATGAAATTGTTTAATTTTCATTTACAATAAAAATAGTTGCATGTACAAAATAGACAGTATTATACATTTACACAAAATATATCTAAAGATTCCATTTACAGCACCTTCATAAATTGAATAAAAACATAAAAGCAAAAACACACCTGATACGCTTCCATTATTTATCATTGTGTAGAAGTAAACAAGTTAAAACATTTAGCTGTATTTTTGGTAGAAAAGGCACATCGCAACCTGATCTCACAGGAAAACATAACTGTTACAAGGTGACGATTTCCTATGACTTCATACGATGTGAATCGTACAAAATTGTATGATTACATTTTTACTGCCCCTAACCCCACCCCTAAACATTCCCGTCACTGGGGTGTAAGCAGATCGTACGAAAACATGCAAATTTATACAAGATACCAATTCACGAAAACGTAAAATAATTACAAATTGCCATGAGATTGTGTTGTACATCGTCATCTTGCTCTGACGAACGTGATTTGAACGCACCTGACGTTGTAATTATGACTTCACAACTCCCAAAAAACTTCCCAGGAGGACTTGAACGCACAAATACACTGCCCGGCTAAAAAAGTCGCTTTTTGGATTAAAATAGGCAAATGCTTAAGAGTGTGTGATTGGATCATTACTGCAGTGATTTTGTTTCTGTTATATTTCTGGCAGCAGTCCTTCTAAACCTAATTGGAGTGTGTAGCTTTTCATTTCTTAAGCATCCATGTAGGAAGACACATCATGGCCATATTCCAGGATGACAATGTCAAGATTCATCAGGCTGAAATTGTGAAAGAATGGTTGGGAGGAAGCATGAAGAATCATTTTCACACATGAATTGGCACCTCTGAGTCCAGACCTTAAATTCATTGAAAGTGCTGGAGGAGACTTTACAGAGTGCTTGACTCTTGCATTGTCAATACAAGACTTGATGCACCTCTTGATGGAAATAAATGGCCATGATGTGTCTTCCTACATAGATGTTTAAGAAATGAAAAGCTTCACACTCAATCAATTAGGGAATGAAGAACTGTTGCTAAACATATAACATGCTAGAAACATAATAATCACTACAATAATGATCCAAGACTCTTAAGCTCAGTGTATATCCAGATGCACCAATCCCTTACTTCAGTGAATCAGTTACTAAAACAAAGTAGTGCGTGCAAACAAAACCCACAATAAGCGGGTGCAATTCATTCTTTGTGAATATTCCCCTGAGTTTCTTTTCTAGTCAGAGAATGGCATTTTTACTGATGATATTTGCACATGACACTAAAAGAGATTATCTGGCAAGCGCCCATGATCATGCACACAATAAGAGTGCATTAAAACAAATTTAGCTTAAGATTAAGACAAACAGTGACCCCTCTGTGAACTGCAGAAAAGAAAATGAAATCACACAAATGCTTTCTAAAGAGTATTCCGCATTAATCCTTATATAGCCTAGCGTTCAGTGAGCTACAAGCGGACATGTTCCGCTCTACCCTTTTTACACAAAATAATCTCACACGAGAAAATCACAACATACAAAATCAATAGGCAAAATGGGAAAATGCTTTTCTGGGTCACATTTGAACATATCTTTTGGAGCTATTGATTTGTTTTTTGAGTGACCCGGCTCGGACCATTCTTCGCAATTAACACGCAGGGAAAATTAAATTCGGAGGGGGAACTATTACACATGTGGCCAGTTTTATTGGATAGATAAATGAGCTCAGGCTCTGATAAAGAAGGGCGGAGTTCACCATAAGTAAGATTTATAATCTGACTCCAGGAATCAAGTAAATTAATTTTGCTATATTAAACTCAACCTTTAACCCACTCCGTCTCTGATTACCATCCATCCAGACTCGTGCACTTGAGGCCGGAGCAGACAAAGGACTTTGCGGCAAGGTGGGGGGAGGGGGTAAAAGCGATAGAAATAAAAAAAGAGAGATTGAGAGACTGATGATATTTCTTCAGCTCTGTGCTGCACATATCTCTCACCCCATACATGATTTTTCAATTATTTGAGCACGTGCAGACGTGCTGAGCAGAGTCAGGGAGCATGGAGCCTTACAGATGAGTAAAGCATTATCACACATGCTGAGGCTCTCTGCTTTAAATATTCTACAGTGCCAAGTAGTATCATCCAATCTGCCATCATAGCACACCTCTAAAACCTTCACTCTCTGGCTGGGCGCAATGTGCCGAATCCCAAAAGAACATTCGTCATTTCACATCACAACTAAAACGATATTTCTTTCAGACCTCAGCGCCACAGCTGCACATACAGCGGGGTCCACAAATTTGAGACCGCATTGGAAATCTGGGATTCAAGATCTAATTTAAACCTGGAAGCAGAAAGTTTCAAACAAACGAGTAAGAAATACATGCAGTATTTCTAGGTCACTAATCATGTAAGCAAATCGTGACATGAAGTCACTAAAGGTCAGATGTTTTTGCTTCCATTGATGAACAAGATGCGCTTCATTCTCAAACAATGCCGGAAAACAATATCATTAGATTTGACACAAACTGGTGCAGCCGTGCTGCTGTATTAAATATGTTAATTTGTTAATTGAAGTTATGATAAAAAGTTCAAATAAAAGCACTTTCACTAGCGGTTTCAAACTTTGGAGCTCTACTGGTTGACTAACACATCCACACACATACATCAGTAGAATAAAGTGTTAGGTTACACAAAAATTCGAGCTTGCTCCGGTAAGGGCCTCTGAAGTTGACAAAGATGGAAAAGGTGCTTGAAATTCAGAGGATTTCCGAAACCTTAAAGCTTTCAATAATTCATCTTGTATCTGTAAAAAGGAAAGGGAGAAAGTGAAGAGAAGTAGAGGTAGACGGGTAGAAGCGATCTGGGGTCCATACCAGAGACCTGTGAGGCTGTTACCTCCACTCCGTTAAGCAGAAACAGAGGCGGCAATAAATAGCCCTTTATTTGTTCCACTAGATTGTTCTAGCATTCAATCTCAACTTAATCGCTGGCCAACCAGTAAACATCTCTGAGGCTTTAATTACAGAGGTGCACTCACACAAAGGAATAATAAATGGATTACACTACACTTAGATATGTAATCTTTAAATAGAAAACAGTTCACATTGTTTAAAATGACTTGAAGTAATACGACTATATGTTTTTAAAATTATTATTTGATCAGGGGAAACTGGGGCTAGTTGTCACACTTTTTCAGTGAATGTTTCTCATTCTAGGTTTGTTTTTGAAAGCCGATTTCTGCATAGGCACATACCTTGAAGTCTCCTAACAACATATCATACAAAACCAAATAACAGAGAAAAAATACAAATATTGTAATTAATAAATTTATAACATTTAAAAACATGTGAGAACTTGCTCCAACCTAGTTAAGGGAAAATCATCTTGTCCTGAGAAACCAGTTTAACCTTTCAGTTAAAATCCACCATCATAACACAGTTAACGCTTGCCTGAATATGTCTGTGTGGTTTTATTGCACAAAAAAAAAAAAAACAATAATTTCCTTTATTATAGTCATTTATACTGATTTAAATTTATCCTAATTCATTCTGCATCAATTATTAATTTCAGTGAAAAATAAAAAGTGCAAATTAACTAATTACTGCAGGATGTAACTTGACTTTAACCTAAATATGTATGAATTTATTATTTAAAACAAAAGCAATTCATTATTTATTTATTGGTTGAAATATTTTACAATGCATGTTTACTTATTTACTCAAAGGTTAAAAATATATGACAGTTTTCTAATATTAGTTTGGAGGACACAAACTATATACACTATTCTAAAATGCACAAAAATGATACTAATTTAAGATGATATTGAACTAGTTAGAGAAAACACATTTGTAACTCTGCTAACAGTATGCATACTAATTTATATCTATCCACAAAATTGGTAAAATCCTAGACAAATATGGTGAGCCCTGCTTGACCTAACCCCAAACAGCATTGGCAACGAGTCCAGGGACCGTGCCTTTGAAATGCACCAAAATATTGTCAACACGGCCACAATCGATAAGCATCACGCCACGCCACTCTCTGCAACCTTTTTGAAGTCGCTATTAATCTGAGGCGAGAATCAAAGCTCCTACTCACTTCTTATCTCATCCGCATGCCCTTCTAGAATATTCATAAATGATTTTTGAAGCCTTTTGTAATTCATTGTAGGGAGACAAAAAAAAAAAAAAGAACGGACTCATCCTGGCCTTTAAGTGCAATAATTCCATTTCTTCTTTGCTATGTGCCCTGTCGATAGCATTCATAATTGATAGCTCTCCGGAGCGCCTCAGGACACATTAAGTTTTATTCCTCTCATTCGTCAATATATCTGACCAGGTAGATTTCATTATTGACGGCCGCCGGCCACATTGTGTTGTATAATTAAGATCAACTTCAAAACTTCAAACTCTTTTTCCTTTCGCCCCGCGCGCGGTTCAACAGGAAGCGTTTGAAATGACCGCTTGGCGCTCTTAATTTAAACTGCTGTTTCATTCCTCTCTGTGGGTGTCTATTTTATTGTTAAAGGTCACCCTCATTTGTCCGAGCCAACAAAGGCAGCCCTTAAAGTTGCGGGTGCTTTTTGACAGACAGTGGTCCTCTGTAAGTGATGGCCTTAAGGACAGGCATGGCACTGAGACACACTCTCTCCACAGCGAGGGAAATAACAGATAACAAATCACACAAACCCACACTTCTCTTCCTGGCATGATTGACGACTTCACAGAGGGCACAACTTTTCAATGTCCTCAGATTAAAAATCCCTCAAACAAATGAGGGCTAAAAATACTAGCCCAAGGCGCTGGGAGGGAGAGCAACCGCTTGCACGTATCTTTAAGAGAGAGAGAGAGAGAGAGAGAGAGAGAGAGAGGAGTGATATGTGACATAAAGAAAGAATATATGTTAGCAAGAAACTTGAGGAGAAATATAACGCTTCATCCCGATCACTCAGTCATTCAGATTAGAAATCTCCAAGATAATACTGTACGTGCACCCCAAATCTGATATAACATTTATTGAAGCCGTTTGGTTGTTTTTCAAATGCATTGCTAAACTGACCTCATGGTTTAAGATTCACATGAGGGAGGGAAATGATCTATAGCTGGTTATTAAAAAAGTTTGATTTTACTGGTATCACACGACCTTAGCGTATATGACCTCTATTTTCACAAATGGCACAGGTCTCTTTTTTAATAGAGTCGTGGTGAGCTATATATCCCTCAGTTGCTCTCATAAAGCAAAGCAAGCGCCTGACTAATACCTTCGCATTTGCGCCGTGCTTGGGTTTTCTTCTCTCGCTCTCAAATGAATGATACCGCACATGCTTAAACACACAAAACAAACTCAAAATGGCCCTGTGCCTCATTTCCGACCCCGATTCATCGGCATAAAAGCAAACAAGCTTGTTTCTCGTCTTTGGCATGTGTGACACAGAAAGCATCTTTTTTTTAAAGAATAATGACAACCCATCAGAAGACGGTAACTCTAGACCATGAGGTGTTTAGCGCACTGATAATTCTTACAAATGATCACTAATGACTAGGACGAAGAAATATATGAGCGCAGGGAACAGGTCTCCTTGTTAATGGTTAAATTTTGCACAGTTCAAAAACAAACAGGGCAAATGTCATTCAAGCAGAAAATTGTATATATCACTGAATATGACAATTTCATTTGAGAGCATCAGAGTCCAGTAATCGAAAATGACAGAGGCAAACAAAGCATCAATCATGGCTGACCTTTTGGAGCTTTATTATCCTACTGGATGTTCAAGGAAATCTGAAGGCCTCCGTTACGCCAACCCAGCACAAAACAGTCACATCAAAGGCTGAATTTACTCTGAAAGAAAATGACATGAAAAAGATTGGTTCATCAAATACAAACATACACTCGTGTGCTTTAATCAAAGACAGTTTTGTGTCTAGTATTATGTTTTTATATGTGGGATCTAAACATCTGAGACCACAAGAGAAATTTAGGGATGCACAATGTGCACCATATTGGTTATCATTCAATATTTTGGTTAGCTGATATATTAGAATATTTAATTAGCTAGATTTAGATAATCAACCAATGCTTTCCCTTTAAGAGTGATTGATATTAACAATTGATACAAACAATTGATATTAAACTTGCAACTTGGAACAAACATTGTTTATATATAGTTCCGGTCAAAAGTTTGGAAGCATTAAGGCTTTTTAATGTTTTTGAAAGTAGTCTCTTAATCTCACCAAGGCTGCATTTATTTGATCAAAAATACAGTAAAAACAGTAATACTGTGAAATAGCAAAACGTAATTTATTCCTATGATGCAAAGCTGAATTTTCAGCAGTCATTACTCCAGTGTCACATGATCTTTCAGAAATCATTGTGATATGCTGATTTGGAGCTAAAGAAACTTTGCTTATTATTTTAAATGTTGAACACAGTTGTCCAGCTTAATATTTTTGTGGAAACTGATTTTTTTTCATGATTCTTTGATGAATAGAAAGTTCAAAAGAACAGCATTTATTATAAATATCATTTTTATTTATTAATTTAGAATATATTAATTTCATAAATGTCTTTACTGTCTTTTTTGATCAAATTAATGTGCCTTTGCTAAATAAAAGTATTAATTTTTTTTTTTTTTTTTTAAATCTTACCCCAATCTTTTGAATGGCAGTATATCATGATTTCCAAAAAAATAATAATACAAAATAAAAAATAAGCAGCTAAAACTGTTTTCAAATCAATAAATTACATTTTAAAATGTATTACAGCAGAAACCAGTTAATACACTACCAGTCAAAAGTTTGGACACACTTTCCCATTCTCTTTGATGGGAAAGTGTGTCCAAACTTTTGACTGGTAGTGTATATAAACAATGTAAGTTGCAAACTAATAATATGTTAAAACTGTTAAAGTCCATCTTCCAGAATGTACGCACATACTATATTAATAACTATAAACTGACCAACCCAAGAGAAAGAGTCTAGCATTTACAATCACACAAAGAACCGCTGCAAACACATTCACATATTAGTGACAAACACACAGATAGTTCTGTTTATTGTCTGGTGTCAAACTCCAAGCAAAAGCGTGTAGGGTTCAGAGAAAGTTGACTTTCCAAACGTGGGCTCATACTAGCGCGACACATATTTCTCTTTCATGAGCAAGCGGTTTACTGCCGTCTCCTTTTCTGCGCTTTGATTAAATGCCCAGTGCGGTGGTTATGGACGGTCTACAGGCAGCCCATCTGGACTTGTGTTTAATTTCATGTCAGGGTAGAACAGGAAGCACCTGTCTGAATGAAACCATTTCGGGGGAGCAAGGAAAAAAAAAAACACATTCATCCATCTGTGGTGGAAACATATGTCAGAGTTGTCACATTTAAAAGAATATCAACAAACACAGAAAATCTAAATTGCTTTGGAAAAGCCAGTCTTCAAAAATTAACACACATTTCGTTTAACCTAATGTTATCGCATCTGTCCGATTTGCGGCTGAATGAAATCCATTCTCACGGCCTCAGAGTCTGAAATCACAGTGAAATAAAACTTCCAGATGTTGGTTACTCTACATTACCAAATTAAAGGATCTAATTCTGACTCCATCAGTCGCCTGTAGGATATCTCTAACAACCACAGCTGTGTGTTACAGAAACATCAAAAAAAAGTCTAATAACCATCAAGCTGTTAAGCACATGTTGCTGTCCGTGATGACGAGTGTTCACATAAATGAAAGATTCACTCAAAAAAAATCTGGTCATTATTTATGATTAATATTTAAGAAAATCTTGCAAAGCTAATCATCGATGAGCTGCAATAGCTATTAGGAATACACAACACTTTTGCAAACTACATAACCAAAAATATATGGACGCCTTTTATAATGATCCGGTTTGGCCATTTCAGCTACATCCATTACTAACAGTCGAATAAAATAAGTATGCAGCCATGCATATTAGAAACATCTGAATATGGGCTGCATTTTTTCTTATTTCAGGAAGAGATTGCACAAATGCTTTTACCACTTTACAATAAGGTTCAATTAGTTACTATTATTTAATGCATTAAGTATCACATGATAACAATGAACAACCATTTTGATTTTCAGCATTTATTAAACAAACATAAAAATGTAAAAAAAAATTATATAGTACACCAGTGTTCATTGTTAAGTAATGTTAATTTGTAGAATTGAAATGCTAAAAAAAATATGTATTAGCGTACACAACGGTTTAAAAAAATTGGGGTCAGTAATTTTTTTCAAAGAAATTAATAATAATATTAATAATAATAATTCAGCCAGGATACATTGAATTGATCAAAAGTGACAGTAAAGACTTTTACATTTTTACAAAAGATTTTTTTTATTTCAAATAGATGCTGTTCTTTTGAACTTTCTATGAAAATGTATAATGGTTTCCACAAAAATGTTAAGCAGCATCTCAGCATTGATAAGAAATGTTTCTTGAGCAGCAAATCAGCATATTAGAATGATTTCTGAAGGATCATGTGACACTGAAGTAGTAATGGCTGCTGATAGATTACACTTTCAAATATGTATATTCAAATAGAAGAGTTATTTTAAATTCTAATAATATTTTACAATATTACTGTTTTCACTGTATTTTTGTTCAAATAAATGCAGCCTTGGTGAGCATCTCTTAGCAACCCCAACCTTTTGAATGGAAGAATATTTATAAATTAACATTAATGGTGTAATGTACTGTTCATTGTTTTAGCGTATGATGCATTTACTAATGTTTAAAATGAACCTTACTGTAAAGTGTAAAAGTTTACTTTGGTTGACCTGTATCCCACAGAACACCTTTGAGATGAACTGGAGTCAACTGCAAGCCGGAAAGCCTGAAAGAGTAGAAACTGTTATAGCAGGACCAGCTCACTATTCGTTTTGAAATTGAATGTTAAATATGCACATAAAAACGTGATGTTTTGGATGTATATGCAGCCTTTATGAAAAAAAAAACGGTTGTAGCTTCTGTCTCTGCTTCACGTAAAAGCTGCTTCCATGAACTGTCACAACTGGAGAGGCAAAGTCCAGAAGGCAGAGGCCTCGCCTGACCTCTCTCTCTTTGCATGTGGATCCGTGCCTTTGTTACAAAGCTCCACTTGCCAGGCCTCATTAGTTTCACTTCTCAGATAGACCGAAGCCCACTGGCCTTGTCCAGGCATGCTGTGATGCTTTCCGCTCCGATTTATTCATTTGTTTATTTTTCCGTTACTGCATTAAACTTCCTGTCAGTTATCTGGACGGACATGTGTCTGAGACACCTGGTCCTGCAATTGGAAGTGCATTTATTCGGCTTCTGAAATGACATCTCAAGTTAAGCATCTAATAAAATGCAAACAGGTATAAACACCCCAAGGCATAGAAAAAGACTTCAATGAACCCGAAGAATGAAAGAAAAATATAAAATTGAAAGGTTTTTAGCATGAGACCAATAGGAAAAATGCAAAAATTAGATGACCAGGTGTCAATTTTAGGCTCAAATGTCACTAAAATTGGTGTATGAATTAAATTCTGTCACTAAAATGACATTAATCAAAAGTAGCTATCACCAAACGACACACTCAATTCATGTTTTTTATTGCAGCTGTGAAACCAAAGCATTGCTAACATTAAGGAGTGGCTTCTGTTTTGTGTTTACACATAGAATATTAATTTAGACCCAAAACCTGAGTTTAAATATGATTGTCAGAGCCAAAAACGTTGCAGTGTGGCCTGTAAATACTAAACTACAGCTGAACTGGCAAAAATAAATCAAGAGCCTTTGAGTTATTATTAAAAACATGGCACAAGAAACACATTACTATGTTTTAAATCTGCCGCATTAAACTGAGCCAGAGTTATATAAACAAACCAGAGAGGAATAGTTTCAGAAAAGGCAAATAGGAAGCAGTTATTGTGTCTCCTATTAACCAGTGTTGTTTCTTTAAGCCTGAAATAGTGAACTGAAATAGTTTGTGTGTGAGAAAGAAAGAAACTAGATGATTCTGGCTTGCCCACACTTGTCGTTCCTCATAGAATGTGCTTCAGAACTCAATCATGACTAATAATAACTGAGGGACAGAGATTAAAATATCACACACACACTCCTTCCCCTTTCATCACATCCAACTCATCACCTCGCTGATCAATAAATTAAAGACTTTTTTTTTAATAGAGTGCTTATCTGAATTTCTGCATGCTGAGCTTGCACTTCCTGTGTCCATTACACCGTCAATGTGCCACCTGGGGAATCATGGGAGATTAAGAAAACGAATCATATAGGGAAAAAAAACACTTTTAGTAGGACAATAGCCACCAGGAGCATCTCAAAACAGATTTTAGTACACAGAGTGGTTAATTTAAACTTGTCTTTGATTTGATTCTCTTTAAAGCTGAAGTGCGTAGTTTTTTGGTTAAAATGTGTTATTGTATTGCAGCATAATATATGAAGAAAACTATAATTAAGGTTGATTCCCTTGAAAATTGTAAACATTGTGGCACTTTTAAGACCGGGGCACACCAAGCCGACGTCAAAATGCTAGTGGCGACGAAAGCTGACTGTGTTGTCCCCTCTCGTCGGCTGCGTCTCGGTCAAAAAGCTGTGCTTGAACACACCAAAAGGACTAAAGGCGACTGTCAACTAGCATGTGCGCTCTGAGCCTGCGTGTGAGTAAATATCTGTCTATATCAGCAGCTATCAATAGTCTATTTTTGGGAAACCGAAACTTTTGCTGCCAAAACAGCCCTGACCCGTCGAGGCATGGACTCCACTAGACCCCTGAAAGTGTGCTGTGGTATCTGGCACCAAGATGTTAGCAGCAGATCCTTTAAGTCCAGTAAGTTGTGAGGTGGGGCCTCCATGGATCGGACTTGTTTGTTCAGCACATCCCACAGATTCTTTGAGCTATAGTAGCACGTCTGTTTGATCGGACCACACAGGCCAGCCTTTGCTTCCCACGTGCATCAATGAGCCTTGGCCGCCCATGACCCTGTCGCCAGTTCACCACTGTTCCTTCCTTGGATCACTTTTGATAGATACTGACCACTGCAGACACTACACCCCACAAGAGTCGCAGTCGTCTAGCCATCACAATTTGGCCCTTGTCAAACTCGCTCAAATCCTTACGCTTGCCCATTTTTCCTGCTTCTAACACATCAACTTTGAGGACAAAATTTTCACTTGCTGCCTAATATATCCCACCCACTAACAGGTGCTGTGATGAAGAGATAATCAGTGTTATTCACTTCACCTGTCATAATGTTATGCCTGATCGGTGTATACAACCATACACAAAGCAGTGCTTGATTACCATTTTGAATATCAATCATGTTGATCACTTTCTTTATTCCAGTCGGCTCATGTTATTATGAAAATATTCACGTATTGGAATGCTCAGGTAAGATGACGTAAAATAACCGTCTTGACTTCTTTGCTCGCTTTCATAATTTTGCTTTTATTCTCGTGCACTAAATCATTTGCTAAGCTGAACAGCCAGTCAGAGTTCTCTCTCTCACCGATGGCCTGGCGCCGATACAACATGCTGAATTGGAACAAAAAAACACGATGACGTCCGAATAGAGCCAACGGTGCATTAAGTAAACACACCGAAAAAACTAAGTTGCTCGACGCTCAAAAATGGCCCGACATTGCCAACGGCTGACCGTCGGCATGGTGTGTCCCGCCCTCTAAACATTGCTGTTTCCGACCAGCCCAACATAGCAACATTTCAACCAATGGCATGACTTTGGGGGTGGGGCTATCTGATTGACTGGCCAATGACAGATGGGGGAGTTTTCTGGAGTTTTCTTTTTTTCAAACTGTTTTTCTGGAATTATTTTTGCAAGTTTGTCAATGCCAGCAAAAACAATTTCCAGGCCTCATGTGACCTCAAAGTAAGGTCAATTTAAAAAAGGGAACTAATAAACCAGCAGATTAGATGTGTGAGCGTGACATTTAAAAAAACTGAACTGTTATTACATTAAATACAGCACCGATATTCTAGTGTGGCTGTGGGGGGTAAACTTTGAATTGTGGGATTGATTGTACTCTTCTCCATGTTATATTGACAGATTTACTTTAGATCTAAATCACCACGCTATGATATAACAAAATAACTAACCCAATGGTCTGATGAAGCACAGCACAGACAAGGCTGCAAAACCACCGTCAAGGTCAGCCTTCAGAAAGCAGCTAGATGCTGCCACACTTTTGTCTATTTAGATAAAATAGCCGCATTCATTGTGTCTCAGATAAAGCTTAAAAGACAGAAAGGAGAAGACAGAGAACGAACGAAAAAAGAAGCATTGGCACATCCTCAAGATTTTCTGCTGAACATTTTATCTGTCCGTGACGAATTCTAGTGCTCACTCACCACTTTTGATATTTTCTCTTTGCCTTATCTTGCGTCTGCCCGCCGCATGGCTCGCCACTTTGGAATAATGTGCCACATCTGTAATGACATTGCCTTTGTGTGGCAGATTACGCCTGTATTTTTTGCACCTCGTCAAATTGAAATATGAACACTAGCGTGTCTTGGTAGATTCTCAGTATATAATGTCGAAATAAAGCCAGTGCCAAAGCCATCTCTGAGGAGACCGCTGAAGCTGCCAGAGAGATGTACATGGGCTAGAAATACACCTTTAACATGATCTCTCCTTGCCTTTGATCTGACAGAGTTAAAGTCTCTGCCATGCAAAATGAAGAAATACAGAAAGAAATCCAGATGAAAGTAAACTTAAAGCTGAAGTGTGTCAAATCTGCACTACTAGCATCACCAAACAGAATTGAAAAAATGATTGTTTTAAACAGGTTTCCCCAAACACTCTCTCTGTCTGCCATTGGTTGGTCAAACCTCACGCAAAAATAAATAAATAAAAAAAAATTATTTAAATTTTTTTTTAAATAATTGTAAATGAATAAAATAGAATAATAAATAAAATTTAAAAAAAAATAAAATAAATTATAAAATAAAATAAACACTATTTTGGGAAACTAATCTACGAATTGATTACTTGCAGATGACCTTTGAATATTAAACTGACTAAGAGAAAATATCAAAAATATTTACATACATCAGCTTTAAACTTGTTAGAATACATGAAGTAGTTTAGATGCTTGTTTTTGCTTAATGCATTGAATCTTTACTTCATTATGAATACATATTGCTTTTTTCTTCTTCTGATGAAGAACTATCGGATTACAATTAAGTGACTTCAATCTGCTTTTGTCTTTTCATGCTGACAGAGACTAATTACCCCTGCTTTGTTCAATTTATGAAGTACAATAATCAATGCATAATTGTGGATTATATTGTCTGCATAATAAACACATCACTTCAATTTCTGTAAGCGAGCCACAGTCTTGAAATGAACAAATGGCTTTGGAGATGCATGTAATATATCACAATACAGAAAAGTGCATAAACAAAAGAGCATTTAAATAATAAATAGCCTCTATATTTGTAATGTATCGCAGATATTTAAAATGTCTTAAAGTACATATTTACAGCGGAGACTTAGAGGAACAGCCTACTCCAAAACTCAAATTCGACCAAATGTAAATGTTAAAACATTAAAACAAAAATTCAATGTTTTAATGTTTCAGTGAACAGAATAACGTCAATGCCTACAGGTAAAGTGATGAGAGCCGGTTTTGAAAAGAGCAGCATATAACATGCTTTGCAGATCCTTGTTGAATAATGCAATGATACCGCAGTTTCATTCTGAGAGGCTATATTTAAAATACACACAAAGGATCATGTTGATAGAACTAAGTCAAAGATTGTTGAGCAGAGCAGAGGCAGGTTAAGGACAGAACGACATGCCCGCTCCACTTTTCAACCAATCAGGTCTAGAGCAGACAAATTTAGCTGTCCCAATCACCTCCCTGGTGAAGTGATGTGATATAAGGGCCTAACAGCTTTCTAGCTGCATTTTTAAACGCAAAATCTTACATTACTGCAACTAGGAATTGCTTACATTTTTCTTTTGTAGCTGTTTGTTATTGGTTCTGAAATAATTACACTTAAAAAAGCAGCTCATTCAGTGCTTATTTTGTCTTAAGGGCACCTATTATGGGTTTTTTTTTTTTTACCTTTAATATAGCTGTTTGTGGATGTAAACTATCTACAAAGTCACAAATCACAAAGTCCATGCCGAAGAAAGTTAATCGCTCCAACAGAAAACACCTATAGACATTAGTTTGACACAATCACCTCTGATAATAGATTACTCTTAATTTGAATAACAGTTTTCTATAAAGAAGCTTTAAAGTGATATGTATTGTTAAAAGTGCTATACAAATCATTTTAAAATGAACTGAACTGAATTTGCATAATGCCGCCTGCTGGCTACTTTGGCTCGCCCTCAAACAAAGGTGGGCCAGGAAGAGTTTATTGTATATGGAAAAAATATCATTACTCCAAAGGCAAATTAAATTGAAGAATCAGTGGTTAAAAATATATTTTTAGTAGGCCTATTCCTCAGCAATACAACCACAACCTTTTATTGTGTTCTCACCATTTTTCTAACGACGGCTTCCTGAACCATGCAGTTCAACGCAGGTCAGTGTGTTAATTGTCATTTTTTTTAACAACATGGAGAGATGGCAGTTCTAACATCCCATCTGAAACGTAAGAGAGGTATAAAATAAATTACCACTGTAAAACAACAACCCTTGCATGCGAAGGTGGTTTGGGTCGATCAGCTTGTTCTTCTTATGTTATTATTAACTTGGGCTCGAACTGATATGGCAAAACTGACGCTACAGTTAGCATAATTACAGTAGTGTTTACAGCACTGGGAGCTGAAACGTGCCGGTTATTACACTTTTGACACGCTCTAAGCAATAGACCAATCACAACAGACTACGGCTGGCTGACCAATCAGAGCATACTGTGCTTTTCAGAAGGTGGGTTTTAAAGAAGCCAAAATAAAACAGATCGTTCAGCAGTGTTGCCAAGTCTGTGGTTTCCCATGGAACTGGGATACTTTTAAGTTGTTGCCACCCCGGTAAGTACGATTTCGCCACTCCAACACCCCTAAAACACCCCACAGACGTACAAATTCAGTGCAGAATTCGGCCTCCGGATGGAGAAAATCGCATTGGGCTATTTCTGGGCTACTTTTGACTGGCCATTGGGCTACTTTTGTTGCACAGACCTGGCAACCTTGGCGTTCAGACAGAGGGTGAAAACAGTTGCTGCAACAATGTAAATTATATGAAAAATGTGTTTTTTGAACATTAAATCATGTAAACCAATTCTAGTAGATCCCTAAACAAAATTATGAACCTGTAGCTGAGCATAAATGGAGACATTTCATTAAATTTCTTTTAAAAATTGAATAAAAAATGATTTACCAAAAAACAAATCAGTCAGCTTTTATCCTTCATCACAAAAATGTCACTCCTGTATCTCTTCAGTTCAGAGGATTCTGTTAAAGCCTGTCAAAGATTCTGCAAACTTTGCATAGTATCAGGTGTTTGAATTACAAAAAAATACATAAATTATACTATTATATGGATATTTTTCAGCCCCTAACCAGTGCCCAAAAATAGGAGGGAGGAAAAAAAAAAAAACACATAAATGCAGTACCAAATAATTTAATAAACAAAAATCAAATAAAAGCACCATAAAAGTGGGCCATATGATTCATGCACTATATTGCAAGTCTTCTAGGCATAGTTTTCTCTGAGGAACAAATTAAAAAATTTTAACAAATTTAAGCAATTTAATTTAATTACAGTGGAATTTGACATCAATGACGTCAAACCTCTCGTATCACTTCTTTTGGGGAAAATTAATTAGTGAGCATTGACAAAGGGGATAAATTTAATGTAAGCGAGTAAAGTAAATAAATAAAAAGATTCAGACAATGTGAAGGCAAGAAATTTACATTGTTGTAATAAATTATTTTATATTATTCACCTGCTTTACAATTAAGAGTGGAACAACTGGCGGTTTAATTTCTACACCTCTAAAAAGATCTACAGTTTTCAATCACACAACATTTACAACAACTCCCGAGTTTCAGTTAAACAAATGCTGATTTATAGTGTGGCGAATTATTTCAAAGTGAAAATCTGCCGACACCTCAGACCTCACAGAGGAGCACGTCAGTAACTTGTTACGGGATACGGCATGTGTTTCCGAACTCAACTAAGCTTTCCACTGATAGCTCAGCGTATGACAGCAGCGGGACACATGTGAGCGGATTCACTTCCACTATAAACAGCCGAGCCTGCACAAATCAAAAACAGGGGAGTCCTTCTTCCTCACTTTTTTCAAATGTATTCTTGCTATACTCAATTCATTTTTCCCTGTTAAAATCTGCTCCCCGTTTTAATCCTAGAGTAAAATGACTAGAATCCCATTACTTGTCTGACATAGTTGAGAGCCCTCATCATAAATACTGCATGCTGCTGGTTTAAAATCATATAACGCTATTCCTACTGCCCTCCAAAAGCCATTTTGTAATAAGAGAACAGAACAAGTGTTGTGGTAGTTGCTGTGATACAGTCTGATGTCTTTTCACACATTTCTTTTTTCTATACCCAAGCAAGTGATTTTTAATCTTATAAACTTCATTCCAGCATGGAATCAGAACAAAGTGAGAAAAAGCCACCCCAGTAAATCCAGTAAATGCATGTGCATATGTTCAATCAAGACTTACAGGAATAGTTCACCATAAAAAAATAAAAGTTTAACTTTTGGTCTGTTTCTCACCCAATGCAAACAAATGGCTTCAGAAGACTTGGAATAAAGTGATATGGAAAATTCTTATGAAACTTTCATAATGTGTTTGCATACATTTTAAGGGGGGGTCTAATGCTATTTCATACATTCTGTTACACTGTTAAAGAGTTGGATTCTGGAGCCTACAAATATAATATTAATGGTAAAAGACAAAAAAAATGACCACAGTGTAATTAACTGTTGCAACCAGCACCTTGTCAACTGAGTTTTTTTGGTGCTTTTGGTTAAACATTTGTTTTCTAATCACTAAAATATATTTTCCTCTCAGAATGAAAAAAAAAGTGTTTTGGTTTAGGCGGAGCAGCTTTCTCATGCAAACGTGCTGTTCTCTTATGCTAGACTCATCTGATGGATAGCAAAGATAGCAAAGATAGCAGAGAGAACCTGATCATTTACATCTATTTATCACTCACAACTGTTTTTTACTGTTGCTGATGTCATGGTTGACTCAGAGGAAGAGGGTCCAGACGCCACAGCCTGAGAGAGAGAGAGAGAGAGAGAGAGAGAGAGAGAGAGAGAGAGAGAGAGAGAGAGAGAGAGAGAGAGAGAGAGAGAGAGAGAGAGAGGGAGAGTGTGAAAAGATCCCTGGGCGTCTTGATAACAGAAAGAGCCCTTACTCAATCCATCTTCAGCTTTCTCCTTTTTTGTTTCTTTCATTCTATTCAATTACACCTCTAATATGCGTCCGTGCCGCACAATTAAAGTCTCATATCAAAGACGAACCCCAACGCCAGATACAGCAACAGATCCAAACAAAACAAATGGAGTTTCTGAAAACGTGAAACATCATCAGCCAGTGTACATGCTATTGCAAGGCCTCGGGTGAAACATGTTAGATGGGCCACTCCAATTTTCCATCAATCAAATTACTCTTTATTGTTCGCCCCATGCGACCTCAGGCAACACAAACCCAGAGACTGTCAGTTATGAAACATTATATTTTTGCTGTCATATTGCACCCTAGACATGGCTATTACAAAGAGACGTCATACCGCCGCTGACTTTAATATTCTTTCATTTAGACAGAGGTTAGCGCTGCTGCTTCTGTGCGACAGCATCTATTTTAGGCTCATAATGGCATTATGTTACACTAATTGTATTAAATGGCAGTAAGCTAGTTTATTATTTCCAATGTAATGTTTCTTCGGAATGAAATTTGTAACAGGAAATTGCGTATAATAGTGTTTTAATGAGTCTGCTGTAAATGACCTCATCATTAATGCTTTGTTTTATCCTTTAAATTACTTTCATTTGCACATAAGACTGATTGAATCACAAAGGTGATCTCAAGAGCCAGAGACTGAAGACTGCATTTCATTAGCCGCATATATGATCCCTTTTCAGATAATTGTGCGCAACCATCAACTGTATTGTATTAAAAAACAAACACTGTGGCAGTTGATTCAGTAGGCCTCAAAGTCATTGTATCGCTTCATATTCACTTATTAACTCGTGCATTTTACAAAAATATGTTTTATGGAAACCTCTGAGAAATCATTTTACACTTCATAGCGTACACATTGCTCAAATGCTATAGCATGACGCTAACAACGCCAAGGTCAAAGGTTTGATTCGCGAGGAGCATACTATGAGGCACTTTGGATAAAAGCATCTGCCAAATGAATAAATGCAAATCATAAACTGTAGCACACATTTCTGTGCACCAAAAGAGTATGTATAGTAACATACTGTGGTCAGATGGGAATTTTAGACATTTTGCTTCAGTTACACAACTGAGTGTGCATAATATGTCCTGCTAAAAGCAAACTGCACCAGTCAAACGTTTGGACACAACTACACTTTTTTTTTTTTAAGATTACTAATAACAGAAATAATACTACAGTGTAAAAATGTAATTAATTGACTTAAAGTGAGGAAACCTGATGCTTATTTAAATAAAAATTTTATTATTATTATTATTATTATTATTATTAAATAAAATAAAATGTTGTGGTCACTAGTTTATAACTAACTACTGACTATTATTTGTAATGTTGTAATATTATTTAATTTTACTAATTAGAAAAATGGGATTCATAATAATAGTAAAGTGGGAAAAAATGCAGTGACCAAAAAGAAAAAAAAAACATTGGTAATAAATTATTAAAATATTTTTAATGCATTAATTATGCCTTGTAATTTACCTTATAATGCATTGTATGGTCTCATGAATAATTGTAACCAGTTATAATACATTATAATATTTATCTATTCATTGTTGCACGTTTAGAAAGTATAATGCATTAAAACACATGACAATGTAACAAGAAATCTGTAAATATTATAATGCATTTTAACTTTGGTTACAATTATTTATGAAAATATATAATGGATTATAATAAACATTATGAATACCTTTATAATGCATTATACATAAAGGCTTTAAGTGTTGCCAAAACATCTAATAAATAAGTTCTTAAAAGTAGCCAGAGTACAACTTGAGGTGCATCCTGGAATGCTTTTACAACAGTATAAAATGAGTTCCCACGGGTGCTGGTTCGTTTAATTGTAAATACATATGTAGGTGCAATGTATATTTGTCTATTAACCTCTTTTTTTTAATTAAGCATCAACCTTTAGATTTTCTCATGTCTTTTTAAGAACATGAGAAACAAATTTAGTCACGTGTGTCCAAATTTGTGACTAGCAATGCATCTACAGCAAGTCAAGCACCAGAAAATATTCAAATCAATATCCAAAAACTGTTGGAAAAAGGTAATGTCTTGCTTGTTTTAACTTCTAGAAGGAAGAACAATGTCCACAACGTATCCAAAAATGTCCATTCACACAGTTACCATCCATCCAAGACCCGTGAGAGAAAAAGCGTGAATGAAGCAGTGGGTCTCCCACAGGACTGTCAGTGCCACACTCAGCAGAGCCATCCAATCTGTGCCAGCGAACTGCATTTCCACGTGGGCAAGGCAGGGAGACGTAAGCATGCCACACCTCCTGGTATGTTCCCACGAGAAGGAGGTGGTGGAGGGGGGAGCTGTCAGGGGCTTGTCATAATGTTCCTCTACAAGATCCTCCAAGATCCTTCAGTGCAGGTGTTCCCCTACATCACATCCTCTTGTACTTCTCCCCTCCTCCCACAGCCCTGCCAGCACGCGCCCTCCTTTGCGCCCCCTGCCATTATGCATAGACATGTAAATTGGCTTGTTTAGCATGCCCCTTTCATTCCAGCGCCACACAGCGTATGCATATATGCAAAACAGAGGCACGCGCCGGGCTGGAAAGGCTGGAGAATCCACAAACACACAGACCACAGCCGGTGGAGGACAGCACGGAGGTTCCTGAACCGCTTCTGTGGGAAAAGAAACAAGGAGTAACATGGCAACATCCAGCATTGATTCATCCGCACCGGCCAATTAATTGCCCTTGGCTGCCTCGAGAGTGCTTTTTCTTATCTTTTTTAATGCAGAATTGCATATTTAAACTGGGTGGCACAGGAGTAATCGGTGGCGGAATAAAGACGAGCAGAACTTTGCTCATTTCGTCCGCTTACCAGTTCGCACCGGTTTTCTGGGACGAAAAAAAAACGAAGGCTTCATTAAAATTGCCAGTTGTCATCATGCATATGACATGTTCTGCATGCTGAATATCATTAGCGGCTAACATTTTCCCTCTCGTTTTTTCCCCATCGATGCCGGCGCGGCTCCGCGTGCCAGTGACGATAATTATCAATCAGAAAGGACGCCATCAGTATCCACGGATCATTGTAATGAGCTTGACACACGCATATTTGATCACGTTTTTCCCCACGTCCAAAAAAAAAGAGAGAGAGAAGAAACACTGAGGAATCCTTTGAAGATCCCTTGTGTGATCTTTTGTGTTTAGTAATGTAGACACTCCAACGCTTCTCTCATTTTCAAGTGTATTTTCCCTCATGTAAGAGGGAAAAAATAAACTGCTTTGCACGCATAATAGCCTTTAATTCTTCCCGACATGGCTGGCTTTCTGATCCATAAAAATGAGCTGCGTGCGATTTGCATAGCCACATTCAAATGAGCTCCATTGTGCGGGGAAGTGTAATTAGCCCGGCTCTGCACGGCTGGGTTAAGGTCTCGTTCGCCAGCCTTCCTCATTTAAAAAGCACCATTGTCTTCATGCAAACTAGCATTAATTCCGTCAGGAGTGAAGAGAGTCTGATCCTGATGAGCCGTTAGTTTATTCCGCCGTGCTGTTTGTTGGCTAATTTACACCAAGTCCCTGCTGCTCTTCCCTTAAGCTATCCTCTTTGTCTTGCCTTGAAATTTACAAAATCTTACAAGAAATCAATACTTAATTGATTATTCACTTTTCCGCAGCTTCAAACGGCTCGTGCGCATTAGATCCCACAGCATTCCCTCCTTCTCCCGGGCAAGCAGAAGGCAGACAGGCAGCAGGCTGGAAGCAGGGAGAAGGCTGGCTAGGTGGCAGAGCTCTTGGAGGTAAGAGCAGACGGCTGTAGCGAGAAACCATACAAGGAGCTTAGTGGCTGAGTGTGTACACTGGCAGCATCCCGACGGGAAAACAATACTGGTCTTCGCGGACAGGGAAAAGTTCCCATGTGAGCAGGATCCGTCTCACCGCTCACACTGAACACATCAATGGAGGAGAGGACATGACTACGAAAAAAACCCAACAAGAATCATTAACATAAGGACTTTTTTTGTTTTTAGTGTTATTTATTAGCAACATTTTCTTCTGGTCTTTATAGGTGTGGCACCCGGCGTGCACCGGGCAACCTGCCACCTGGCCCTTGGAGAGCCCTTATCGCGGCGGGGGCAGGAACACGTGCCACCCGCCTCTGACAAGCAAATGAGGATGGGAGGCACGTAACGTTATGAGCAAATTGGCAGGATGGGAAGGCGCATGTGAAGGAGGCAGATGGCAGATTTGGCGCCGTGCCAGCCCTGCTGCTGCGAACACGCTGAATAACTGCACACCGCAGATCCTGCCACTTGTTGCTCCGCTGGGCCCCCTGCCATCGCCGGCGAGCGGAACGCTCACGTGTGCTCCATACGCAACAATCAGAACTTCCGCAAACGGGAGCGCGTGTGCGGGGAGGGACTAAAACTGAGCCTAATGGGAGGCTGGCATTCATGACTCTGGATATGCGCTGCATGCTAATAATGTGCTGAGTAGACAGACACGCGTCCGCCCGCCTGCCCGTGTGCCATGGAAATGAAGTCTTCCGGAAAGCCACCATATTTAACAGCATGGGATGCCATTAGAAAATGATGCAGGAAAGCCACCAAGGAGGACAAAGCCCGTCCCAGAGTAACCAAGCTGGTTTTGGAAGAAGCAAGCTGTTGGAGGAGTTGAGTCAGAGCAGATTGGTCTGATGGTCTGGATAAAGGGAGACATTATAGGATGCCCAGGGGGCTTTGCAAATCAAATGCAATGTTTGAAGTAGAACAATTTTGAGGTACATTACAGGGAAGCGCAATTTGAATTGCCAATGAGGTGATGCATATCTGCATGTTAATTAGAACGGTGCGAGTCTGCAGCCCACAGTCTGTTACCGATGGGCTGCGAGCTCGTCTGCGGGAACCGGCGCTCGTTCCGAATAAATTACTGCCTTTTGTTCTCTCATTTTGTTTTGCGTTAAAAAACAAACATCGAATATGCTGTGAAAAGGGGGCAGGTGAAATTAAAATTATTGATTGAATCCGGCATCCGTTTGAGAATCTAATTAGACGAGACATGGACAAAAGCTGATATTGTAATAGATCGTCTCTGTGTTAGCAGTCAGATTGTGCTGGGACGGCAATTTATCTTCCTTAACGCAACCTGGATATTAAAAACTGTAATCAGGTGAAGGAAAGCTGCTGTACTTTGGGTTTTTAAATACAGATGATGAGAATTCTGCTGCTAAAGAAAGGTAGGTTTAATGGGAACAAGCACTTGTGATCATTTATATTCTGCATGGTGACTGCACTTTAATTTTTTTTTTTTTTTTGCTTTTATGGAATGTGTACTACTGGCCAAAAATGTAATAAATGCTTTTTCTTCCACTATTTAGAATCTGTGTGATTATTTTGTACCCCATACGGTTGTGCTCAGAGAGATAAATGGTTGCCATGTGAACATAAATTGCTTATTTATGGTGGCGGACAAAAACGAGCAGACTGAGGGGTCATTATAATAAGTACCGATAATGAGAAAGCAGTCAGATGTAGAAGTCAGGGCTGTTGCAATATAAAAACCTCACGTAACATGCAAATGTTACTTACAGCCGCTTCATCAGCAGCTGATGTCCTCATTCCGTGTATGTAACCAATATATATATATATATGTGTCCCCCAGTTCAATGTCAATCACGCAGGAGACCAGCAAGGGGAATTTTGGCTAATGCATACGCGACCGCAGCCATCTGACTTTTCATTCAACGAGCGTGGCGGCAACATGTCCTTGAATTAGAGAAATAACTTCACCCTACGTTCCTTACTCATAAACGAAACGTGCAGGTGATCGAGCTGCGTCCCCTGGATACCCTACAGAGAATAGACTTAGTCAATGGCTCCATTTGTCATGCTGATCTGAAGGTATGTGTTTGTTTACGAACGCAGACAAGAGAAGATGCTCCGACATTTAAAAACGGGAATAGAAATAATTTCACCTTAATTTCGATACATGTGTTCTCATTACGGTTTCGGTTCCTTGCTCGATTAGAGTGTAAGAAAACATCAAGGCCTTCCGTGGTGGAATCATCACAGTAATGGTCTTTCATTTTGCAAGGTCATTAGGGAAGATATTAATGCCGTCTCCTGTTTTTATATGCATAGCTAGGCAGCGGCTAGGTCACCATGTTGAACTCTCATCTCTCAACAAAAGGCTTTCTGCTCACCAGCCCCATCCATACACATCTTTTAAGTGCTCTTTTATGCATATGAAGCCTCTCTGCAGAGATTGACCACAATATTTATGAGCTCTAGATGAGGTGCATATTATTATTGTTGTTATCTGTTTCAAGGAAATAACATTAGCCGGGGCGCCGGCAATCATCAAATTGCCTGATTTATGCATCAGTAATGCCAAAGAACACCCTTTCGGCAGGACGGAAAGGTTGTAAAAATTTGTTTTAGCAGATTAATTAATCAGTGACGGCAGCCACGCCTCCATTGAGTTTTTTGTTTTGACGGGAAAATGCGAAAGGCAACCTGAAAAAAAAAAACCTGAAGTGTTGACCTAAAGTGCAACCTGAAGAGAGCTGGTGAGGGGGAAAAATAATGTGATCCACTAAAGGTATAAAGCACTGCAATGTGAGCTGTGTACTTGAGTATGTACCTGGAACGCTCATAGGCATCCATTCCCTCACTCGCTGGCAGTGTACATGGTTTATTAGCTTGTCTTTTTTCCTGGGGGGTAAAAACACACAACAGAGGTACTTAGGAAAATACTGTGAAACCATGCAGAGGAGACTTCATCATTTAATTTTAACGTTCTTCAAAGCTTGAAGGGTAATTGGGTACATTTTTACTAACTAAGCCATTCTTCTAGCTGGGGCTTTATTCTAGGGTCTTATGAAGTGAGTTCAACCCACGAAAGACATCGAAAAATGGTAAAATCATCTTAAATCATGCATTATGTTTACTTACACTTGTCTACGCTAGAAAGTCAATATCTGAAAGATCAAAGTATGGGGTTTAAGCTATCAACTTTTTCATTAAAACAGGGATTTTGCCACAGACATTGTACCTCACCTAAATCTGCAAAGTAAATACGAGGATTTAGAGCTCCAAAATGATGTGTCTGCAACACGGGTGCCCCCAAAAGGTGACACAAAGCCAATATGCTTACACCAGGTAGGAAGCCACAATTCTCCAGTGTTTCCATCTCATTTACATACGCTGTCCTCCCGATGACCTGCCTGAGAATGCATATATGTCTGACATGATCTCATTAGTATTCAGACGCAAAGTGTGGTTCTAGCATTTTCATACCTTGCATAGACGATATAAATAACTTACAATATCAATGTATTGACAGCATCTAAAATGTAAATCCTTTATACGTACAGGCATTAAGAGACATGCAAATGTTTACAAATCCTTTCATAGAACACTGAATTCATATTTTTATTTTATTTTAAAACAAATTGTAAAATAAAATGAATATATTTAATGCCACCACATGTATTTAATGCAGATAACCTAATTTGACATTTGAATGAAACCTTTATATAAGTAAATATATCAGTAAATAAAATTAAATGTTAAAAGCTAAAGTAAACACATCAAATTTTCTCAGCTTTTCTAGGTTCTGTGTTTTAATAATCCTTGTTTTTCATATGTAAAAGCTTTTAAATTTGCTATCAATGCGATGAAATAGTACATTTCAGTGTCTATCCAAACATACATATGTTTAAATCTCATGTATGCATACCTATGAATACAAATAACACAACTAAATATGAACGAATGAGCAAATGAATGAACGAACGAACAAATGAATGTGCTTGATAATAGCTTTTCGCTAAAATTAGGGGAAATAATCTGTGCATTGCAACAGAAGAGGGATGAAGGATGTCTACTGCACTGCATTCTTATGAGTAGATGACAGCATGCTCCACACACTAGACTACAAAAATCATCCTTCAAAGTCACAGATATCCCGCAGAGCAAAACAAACATCTCGCGCTACCTCATATGGGCCTCGGTCCACTCTGGGCACATGAGACCTTCCGTAAACTGATAAATCAGCCCCCTCTGAGAACAACTCCTCGATCACTGATGAGACCTTCAAGGCACAAACCTAGCGAGAATTCTCAATACATGACATTAAGGAGCTATTATGTGTACCCGAGAGTAGGATTACGCAGTGTTGTTTTTTTTTTAATCCTACTCTTTGGAGAAAAGAAACAAGAAACATATTTGAGAAGGTTTTAAAGGCCAGAAGAGGAACAGTACACTTTCTTATAATAACCCAGAGAAAACTAGTCGTACCTTGAGCATTCTGAACAGCCATTATAAGGGTAATTGATTGATTTGCTGAAATCTAAAGGGGAAATAATCGTGAGAGTGCTATTCAGAAATGGCATAAAACGAAAAAGCAACATTCATTACAGCTAATCTCTACATGTTCGCACAGTGCACTACAGGAAATGAGAAGTGTTTTCTGAGTACCATGGATCCTTGGCATGAATCTTGTTGTCTAACTTGTGCAGGTCTGTTAAATGACTCATAACAGAACCCATTTAAGATATGTATCTTCCCTTTTAAACCAATCTGAGGTTGGATGGAGAGGCATGGTGTAAGATCTACTTTCTTTGGCCTCAAACTCTAACTGCACTTACCAAAAGGAACCTACAATACCATGGTACCACCATGAGTTTACAGACATATGGGTCAATAATGTGATGGGGTTTTTTTTCTATGCATTAATTTATTCATGAAATGAATACACATAATGACTTGAACATACTTCTTCCATGATGAGCATGTTTTTAATTTCAAAATTTAAATTTCGTTAGATTTTTTTGACAGCTTTTGAATATTATAATGAAGAATAAAGCAAATTAAATTATTCTTAGAAAAAAAAAAATATTTCTATTTCTAAGTTATAAAAGTTATAATATTTCTAAGTTATAAAAAAAGATAAGTTTAACAAAATGTCTTCTCTAAAATCAAGGCCAAATCAAGGTCATGTGGACCCACTAATATTTGAACATAAAACAATAATAATCTCATACAGAGGAGCCCTGTTTCAAGGTCAATTAAACCTTTAAAATATAATAACATAATTTGACCTTTTTGTGACAAGTTAAGTTTAGCTCAGGATGTAAAATATCATGTGGTGTGACTCAACAAAAAAAAATACATAATTTTTTTTTTTTTTAAATCAAAAAGACGTGTAAACGTATTCCAGGTATAAAAAAATATATAATGCTTACTTATTTTTATAAATGTTATATCACAACATTTTTAGAGTCATCAAAATTTAAACCTTTCTTGAAAATGGTATAAATATTTCAAAACCATGAAATCAAATGTCTTTTAAACTAGATTTCAAACTGATTTTTCCTTTTACTTTATTATCAACCCATGTACTTGTAAGCACCTGTTTCTACATGTTTCAGTATTATATTATTTATCAAAGTACCATGACATTATCAAATACAATCCCTGTACAACACTTGCGAACAACCAAAAAAGCTCAAATTAAAAATAACACGCACACAAAACGCCTTTCCATCTCCAAGAGTTCACCCAAACAGTCACCACATTGTCCTCTGCATCACGAGCCGTAGCAAATATTCCCACTGAAGTGAACACGGATTATGACAACATGGCTGCAACAGTTCGGCACAGTTAGCCCCAGAGCACCAGTGTTATGACACAGCTGTCTCGCCCCATTCCCGCCCGGCTGTAGCATGTCGCCCAATCTGGCTCTTGTGTCCGGAGGACACCCTCATGAATTTAAACCAGCTTCCTGCCACTGCACAAGAAAGCAGCTCGCAGCCTGAAATTATGATGCAAATGAAGCCTGTGAATTGTTATCGTGAACACGGTTATGGTAGAGTAACCATAAACCTTTATCTCCACTAGAGCTCTTTAATTAAAGATTCAGAAAAAGAGAAAATATGCAAGCATGCTTCTTTGCACGCAGGTCACACTCATGGAGATTATTGTAAATATGGCCATTGTGAAAGAGTGCACTTCAGGGAAGAGAAAACAAATATTTGGTCCCTCCAGTCCTGGAGACTATGCGTGATGATCTCCATTTTAATGCACTGCGAGTGTGTGCATGTGTAAGAGTGAGCGTGTGTGTGCGCACGTGTGTGTGTGTGTGTGTGTGTGTTTTCAAAGGGATGAATCTCCATTCCATAAGCTCTGATGCCTGGTGTGGTTTTTAATGTTTTCAGACGCACAGAGCGAGGCTGATACAACGCAAATTACTGCAGCAACAACAACAACAAACACCTCGCGCTGATGTCAGCCTGAAAAACAGCTCCAATTACATCTGCTGAGAGCAATTGGGACATTTTTAGATTTACGTTTTTCAGACACAAAGGAAGAGCAGTTGTTTACATGCAGCTGCAATGCCCCCATCTGTTTTTGTCCATTATGACAGCACTAATAACAGATGAATGTAGCTTTTCAAATTTTGTGATCTTCATTTAGTGCACAGTGCGCCTTAACCTTTGGATGATTATGCATGTTTGTGCTTACTGTCATCTAAACTGTTGCAGAATTATTGATTTCATAGGTTTGATTCAAAAAAGTAATGATTGCTTCCTTAGAGGCTTGATTAAAGCCCATTGGGTATTGATGGGAACGGTATAAAGAGCCATACAGAGCTTCACAGCATCACAATCAGGCTGATTGGAGCTCCGGCATCACCCCTGCATGTGGATTTGTACCCACCTTAAGTCAAATAGCCCTCCCCCTTCAATCAATAAGAAGGCATCCAGTATATTAGCCCTGTCTGGGAGTTGAATTTCAAAAGACAGAAATTTGCTGCTGACATCTTAGCTGGATGTAAAGGCATACTTTGAGACAGCTTACTTGCAAGGGTTTTAGGCTACTTAAAAGAGCGAGGAGTGATGTATAATGCCTCTGCGAATAGTGTAAAAACACAACGGCTGTGGAGCATGACCGGAACGTGTTTAAAAGCGATTCTGACTGATTCTGACTTGAAAAGTCAAAGTTTAAAATAACTTAGGAGCACTTTAAATAAACTGCTGTGCTAATTTAAGTAAAAAAAAAGTGATTCTACATGGAGAAGGTAACCGCCTCTTGGGTGCCACCATGTTGAGATCACTTGACCAGCTGCATCATGCAGTAGACTGTGTAACTAACTACTAAAAATAACAATATATTTACTTTAGTACTTTTGGCAAAGGGTAAAGATGTACTAACAATGCGCAAAAAATAGATGGGAACTACATTAAATTAAAGAATGTCCATTTTACAAAAACACACAAAACAAATAAACATACAGCTTTGCTGTTAAACGACAGCATCCACATTTTTTGCATAATGTCCGAGACCACTGGGATGAATAACAGCAAACAAAGCGTATACAGAGGGTATGCACTGACGTCACTTTCCCACTGGAACACGCCCCCTCAGCCAGACTGAGTAGCAAAAGAGCCCACTGCATGACTGGAGTTAATAGGGGAAACTGCGAAAACGCGAGTAAAACAAATGATTTTCAGTTTAAACTAAAGGTTGGACTCGATATAAGTGTTCCTTAAAACTTACCAAAGATCCCGTGATCCATGGATATTGACATGCAGCCAGTATCGTGTTTCCTGGCATTTATATGTTCCTGATTTCGACGCAGAGGAAATACATAAATTTAATTTGTGAACGCTTTATATAAATACAATATTGGTCTAAATCAGGGTGATCATTTATAGCAATGTTATATACATCGTCATATCGTCCAGACCTAAAACTTGTATAGTTTTTGTCAGTGTTTATTTAAAAACATCAAATTAGGCAGAATATACGATGGTAAATATTTAATTGATGAGTTGTCAATACAATATACAATTTATAGGGTATGATTTTACCCCAAAATTCAACATATTGAGACTAAATGATAACTGCAAATCCAGGTTTCGCTGACTGGAGTCCAGTTGTTTCTGTAAATTGCAGCGATCCATTTGCTTCTCTTTTCGGTAGCTTTCGTGAAGTCTGTAAAAAAAATATACCTCAGATTTCTTGTCAAATCTGTTTGTGCAGTCAAACTCAATGCTCTTTCCCGGTTTAGGTTTGTTTTGTGTGTGTTTTTCGCAGCATTCACGCTGAAAACCAATGCTACCACTCAGTGGGCGTAACCGCAGCAAAGTGCACTTTTATTTATAATTATTTAAGTCACATATACGAAAAATGAAGCTGTACTATTTCATAAAACACTATTCTATAGATATAAGTTTGATGAAAGAATGAAAGGTTTGGAACGACATGAGGGTGATTAAACGGCGGCAGAATTTGCATTTCTGGATGAGCTACCTTTTTAGGGCTTGAAGAATATCTTTGAAAATTAGCATTTGTCTTGTTTTCCCGCCTCTGTGCATGATCACTTAAGAGCTACAACAATCTCATCTGATAGGACTCTGACAGACTTTCTACAAAGCCCATTTCTCATAAACGGACAAAAAGTTCAAATTATTGTTTGACTCGAGGCCAGAAAACAGAGCTGCCGTGTTCAAGCGAGAGCTTTCATCTTAAGTGAATTTAGGCAGTGCAATGCAATTTCACAATCCAAATACTCCAGCTGTTTAAAGTTAAAGTTCCAAGGTAACCATGGCGCCCCTCACCAGGACCAGACGATAACATGTGGAATAAGTTTAGATGCGTTCCTCCAAACATTCCCACTGTCTCTACTTTTAAGGATCTTCAACACCGAGACTATACTTACATCAGGTAAACACGACACAGGTCAGAGATAAAACAATATATACAAGCAAAAATACGTCTGGAGTTTAGAATGGAAAAGAGACAGCAAGTAACCCCTCCATTAAACTAATTTGGACTTGTTAGGGGTTACTTGTAAAGCCAACGCTAATTACAACCCAACCTGATTATATTTACAAATGCAATTGAGTCTTGCCCGGAATACTTTTATCCATGGATGTCAATCACAGAAATAGCATGAAAAAACAAGTATCCATTGCCTAATTATGCTTAGTTTATTTGTGAATCAGTCTTTCTTTCTTTCTTTCTTTCTTTGCAGCATGCGGCTTAAATTTTTGCGGTCTTTCATTATGACATGAAATACAATGTCCATGGAGCGAAGTAGACTGTCTGAAATAACATAAATAAGTGGTTTAGAAAAACAGGTAAAGGTGGGCCAAGAAAAATTTAAAAAAAAGAAGAAATAAAGGACTGAAAATGATGGAAAGCCATCCAAGGAAAACTATTTTACAGCATTGCAGTTTCTCATGAGAATTTTTGTGCAATACGTAGTCATAAATTTACAATACAATGCTTTGGCTATGTGTCTAGAGATGGGGCGTTGGACTTTACGGACTCTGAGGACTGATGTGAATCCAACACGAGGTAAATGGAGACAGACACCCGTAACTATCGCCCCTGTAAGTGAATATATAAGCCAGCTATATTCATAAATATTATATATCTTCTATAAGACCAAGCCAAATGCACTCAGACAATATTATACCATATGGGAGATGAATTGAAAAGGGTAAGGACGAGAGAGAAAAAAAATTGAGAAACTGTATAACAGTATTTATGGTACCAAAATACACAATACAGAAAATAAAAGAAGTAAATAAAGAAAAATGGAGTGTAAAAAAGTTGTAGAAGACAACAAAGTAAAAAATTTATTAAATAAATATTAATATTATTATTAAGATTATAACTATTATAACTAATTATAACTATTTTACTTTTAACTTAAAAATAAAAATAAATTCAGCAAAAGAATACAATGGGGAAAAATAAACACAGACACATACACATATATACATATATACATTTATATACACACACACACACACAAAAAATACCATTCCATACCATAGAGGATATGAATGAAATTGGGAATAGGGGAAAAAATCAGCTAGAAATCATTTTAATAAATGTCTAGTTACAAACATGGTTTGTGTAGCTCATCATGTTCCCAGAGGCTGAAAGATGCACATAAAGAACATTATTAGAAAATGCAGTTCATTCCAATAAAAGCCTTGGTGCTGAACAGACCTACAAAATAAAACAGGGTTGAGATGTGTGCAGTGGGGCTGGGCTATAGATATGTGTGCGTGTGTGTGTGCGTGTGCGTGTGTGTGTGAGTTATGGAGGGGATGCACCAGTTCTAGGAGCACGTCCCATGTGCAGGAAGGAATGATGAATGTGCTCAGGTGATCAGGCTCCTCATTAAATAAAATGTAAATGAGGGGGCCAGTGAATAAAAATGGGGGTTCTGGCAGCATGGCGGGGATCTAATAGAAAGAGCTGGACATAAAGCAACGGCAATGACAGTGCTTCAGGGCACAGCGGCGTGCCTGGGGTGAGATTCAAAATGAAGCACCCAGAAAATGAGAGTCGAGCAAAGAGGGAAAATGGATGGCGGCTGCAGCTACTGCTGGAGAGACTAGCACGACGGATCTTCCTGGAAAACAAAATAGCTTAAAGCAGCTGAATCTAACATGAGAGAAAATTAAAAATGACACAAAGAGGGAGAATAAGAGAAAATGGAGGGGGATGGAAACATCTCGCACTCCAGACTGTCTATTATGCTGCTCAGAAGGAGCCTGGCTATTGTTAAGGTTATTAAAACAAAGAGAAACATTGAGAATTTATCATAGTGCTTGAGGGTTGTTTAGATTTTCCTGGAATGCAGCGACTTTGCCAGGTCTGAGCATATAAGCAAATTTTCACTTTAAAATTTTGTAGATGCATACAGTGGGGAGAACAAGTATTTGATACACTGCCGATTTTGCAGGTTTGCCAACTTACAAAGCATGTAGAAGTCTGTAATTTTTATCATAGGTACTCTTCAACTGTGAGTGATGGAATCTAAAACAAAAATCCAGAAAATCACATTGTATGATTTTTAAATAATTCATTTGCATTTTATTGCATGACATAAGTATTTGATACATCAGAAAAGCAGAATTTAATATTTGGTATAGAAACCTTTGTTTGCAATTACAGAGATCATACATTTCCTGTAGTTCTTGACCAGGTTTGCACACACTGCAGCAGGGATTTTGGCCCACTCCTCCATACAGACCCTTCAGGTTTCGGGGCTGTCGCTGGGCAATACGGACTTTCAGCTCCCTCCAAAGATTTTCTATTGGGTTCAGGTCTGGAGACTGGCTAGGCCACTCCAGGACCTTGAGATGCTTCTTACGGAGCCACTCCTTAGTTGCCCTGGCTGTGTGTTTTGGGTCGTTGTCATGCTGGAAGACCCAGCCACGACCCATCTTCAATGCTCTTACTGAGGGAAGGAGGTTGTTGGCCAAGATCTCGCGATACATGGCCCCATCCATCCTCCCCTCAATACGGTGCAGTTGTCCTGTCCCCTTTGCAGAAAACCATCCCCAAAGAATGATGTTTCCACCTCCATGCTTCACGCTTGGGATGGTGTTCTTGGGGTTGTACTCATCCTTCTTCTTCCTCCAAACACGGCGAGTGGAGTTTAGACCAAAAAGCTCTATTTATGTCTCATCAGACCACATGACCTTCTCCCATTCCTACTCTGGATCATCCAGATGGTCATTGGCAAACTTCAGACGGGCTTGGACATGCACTGGCTTGAGCAGGGGGACCTTGCGTGCTCTGCAGGATTTTAATCCATGGCGGCGTAGTGTGTTACTAATGGTTTTCTTTGAGACTGTGGTCCCAGCTCTCTTCAGGTCATTGACCAGGTCCTGCCATGTAGTTCTGGGCTGATCCCTCACCTTCCTCATGATCATTGATGCCCCACGAGGTGAGATCTTGCATGGCGCCCCAGACCGAGGGAGATTGACCGTCATCTTGAACTTCTTCCATTTTCTAATAATTGCGCCAACAGTTGTTGCCTTCTCACCAAGCTGCTTGCCTATTGTCCTGTAGCCCATCCCAGTCTTGTGCAGGTCTACAATTTTATCCATGATGTCCTTACACAGCTCTCTGGTCTTGGCCATTGTGGAGAGGTTGGAGTCTGTTTGATTGAGTGTGTGGACAGGTGTCTTTTATACAGGTAACGAGTTCAAACAGGTGCAGTTAACACAGGTAATGAGTGGAGAACAGGAGGGCTTCTTAAAGAAAAACGAACAGGTCTGTGAGAGCCGGAATTCTTACTGGTTGGTAGGTGATCAAATACTTATGTCATGCAATAAAATGCAAATTAATTATTTAAAAATCATACAATGTGATTTTCTGGATTTTTGTTTTAGATTCCGTCTCTCACAGTTGAAGTGTACCTATGATAAAAATTACAGACCTCTACATGCTTTGTAAGTAGGAAAACCTGCAAAATCGGCAGTGTATCAAATACTTGTTCTCCCCAATGTACTTTTCTTTTGTCATGCACCTCACTATTCCCCCTTTTCCACCTACAAGGTGTTGCTACCAGATCCAGTACCCAACCTGAAACCATTCCACTTGTTTTCAGGCCAGATTTTTTTTTTCTTTGCCAAATATAAAAATGCCTATATGTAAATGAAGGGAGCAGGAAAAGGCCTGTTGCATTCAAAATTTCAGGTCTTTCTAAAATACACAGGACACTGAGCTACACCTGAAAACATGAAAAATGTTTCACCTCACAAACGTCTTTGTAAGAGGCCACAACACTGTCACAGCAATCACAACTCCAGGTGATCTGAAATTAAGTTTTTGCAACCAAGCACCATGGTAACAGACGTCACACTGATTGAGTCCACACACATACACACACACGCACGCACACCAATGATATTGCTGGATTAATAAATGTCTGACAGATCTCCTTTCCATCCTGGAAACGGGGCAAAGCCAATTCCAGCCTGTGACAATCCTAACTGTGAAAAATGGGCTTCTTATTTCTTTACTTTTGATTTTCTCTGATAGTTCAGAGATATTTGTTCCTCACAATTACATTTCATACATAGAAATGCATTTCTGGAGTCACCAATATACACAGACAATTCCAGAGATGGCCATTCAGGAACTGTTGAATGGAAAACATGTAAACATCCGTTTTATTCAGCAATTGTTAGCCGATGCAGTGAATAAAATGCAGATATTAAATATAGACTGGGCACTCACGTGTGTGGTACGAGCTCTTGTCTGACTGGTCAGGTAATGAAACGCACGAGTCAGCCAGCACAAATGATATATAATACCATCCACAATGGTCTATAAAAAGTGTTTATACCAAAAAAAAAAAAATTTGTGGTTTTTGACCTGTCAGGTCATGTCTCTGAGGAGTAAAACAAGGACCTGAGGTGACCTTGCTCCTCATAACACTCGATGAGCTTTTCAGTTTATAGGTAGTTTGTTCATTCAAGGTCATGGCAAAAGGTACTAGGCTCTTACTAGATTTAGGACAATTTCTCCACAAGTATTCATTTAAACAAATTAATACTTTTATGCAGCACAAATGCTTTAATCTGATCAAAAGTGGCAGTAAAGACATTTCTAATGTAACAAAAAAAATACTGTAACACTTTAGTTTAGGGTACAATTCTCACTAACTAGTTGCTTATTTGCATGCATATTACTAGGATATTGGCTGTTTATTAGTACTTATAAAGCATTCAATTTATAAAGCATTAGTACTTATAAAGCATTAAAGCATAAATGAATGCCTTATTCTGCATGACCATATTCTACATCCCTTAACCCTATCCAATACCTAAACGTAACAACTACCTTACTAAATATTAATAAGCAGTAGTTAAGAGTTTGAGGCAAAAGTCGTTGTTAATATTTAGTGCATAGTGAAAATTGGACACTAAACTAAAGTGTGAAGATATCTATATTGTCAAATAAATGCTGCTCTTTTGAACTTTCTAATGATCAAAGAATCCCAGAAAAGAAAGTATTACAGTTTCCACAAAAATATTAAGCAGTACTGTTTTTAACATTAATAATAACAGAAAAGGTTTATTGAGCAACAAATCAGCATATTAAAATGATTTCTGGAGAAATGGCTACTGAAACCTCATTTTGCCATCAAATTATGACCGGTAGTGTAGCTCATGCCATACTACTGCAGTTTATAGTAATCATGGCTCTCAAGCTCACAAAAAGACAAAAATATAGCCTAAAAGTACTAATGACTCATGCACTATAATCCAAGACTTCTGAAGTCATACGATATGGAACAACAAAACTGATTCACTCATAATCTTTCTTTCTGTGCAATTTCAGAAGACTAGTGTACAAGTATGTGAGTCACTTTAATGACACTTATTTTGTATTATAGATTCTTCCAAAAGTCTCTCTTTGTGTTTCATGGAAGAAAAAAACAACAGCATGCATTCTTGGAATGCCATGAGGATGATTAAATAATGACCACATTTTTATTTTTGAGTGAGCTATGAAATAGTTTTAAAAATGCTTGGATATTTAGGTATCAAAATGTGTGAAATTCACAAGTAAAATCTAATATGATGTATTTATATCAAATAGCCTCCATGTGTTAGGTCCTTTTGAAAATGAGTATCTATTGCACCTGAAATGTAAATCCACCTTTTCTGACTCTTCTGAGAGATGTTCGTATACCTTTTTTATAGCGGAACATTTTGTTTTCTGAAGCTCCTTACTTTGTAGAGAGGTTTTCAGGCAGTGTTCTTTGATCTTTTTTTCCTATGCCCTTCTGAGTTTCTGAGGAGAGAATATCTGGATGAGTGTGTCTGATTCTAAGCTTCATACTTCATTTCCCTGAAAAGGGACCAAAAAGAATAAACAGAATCCAAACACTCACAGAGATAGATTCAGACACTCAACAGCGCATCTCAAAGGCATAGCGGTAACATCGACCAATCTCATGAGTAACATACCTGCAGGGAACTTGAAATCTGCCTCTTTTTTTGTCCCTCTTAAAAGGTGCTGCTTTAATAAAACATGCAAAGCATTTTAAAAGCGTTTTACAGTGTTTTTTCTACAAACACATAGAAAATAAACTCCACACAGGCAAATTTGTCTGAATTAATGCAAAAAAATGCAAATTTCCCTTTACCCTGAATAATTCCCCCTCTGATGTCATGGGAATAAATGTATCTGTTTATTTTGTTTCATCTGCAAATTCTGCACCTGCAGAAGGACGCTATCAATTATTCAGCGCTGATTAGAAAAAGAGGCCTCATGGACATCAGTAAATGTAGAGCTTTTTTAAAAGAACAAAGATTCAACGTCTCACTTGCTCCCAGTACCGAGAGCCCTGCATGAAGACACTGGCTTAACATGGGAAGAGTGAGCAACATGCTGAAAGAGACTACTGGACAGGCTATCGGCGTTCCCAAAGGCCCCGCTATGCTTTCAGCAAGCTTGTTTATGAAGGTTTACCTTCCACCCATCCTAGGGGTCCACAGTCTACAGGCTTATTGCACGTGGAACATAAGACCACTAGCGCATGTCAGCTGTTAGCTGGTGTCAGTAGCCTGTTTGAAATGGAATTTAAAATCTGTGTTCAGCCTCGTTTCGAGCCGAGGCTTTGTTTTCAAGAAAGGCCTTCAATTTAGGTTTGAGGCGAGAAACAAACAAGCATGATTTACTCTGCTTTCCTTTTGCAAAATGAGTATAAAATGCCTTATGCCAAAACAACATGCTAACAGACAATGTTTATCATACATTAAATCCAACAAAAATCTGATTGACAAAGACAAATCCGGTAAGGACGTTTCGAATGGGGGCTCTGAATAATTCAATTCATTTTTAATCAGGGATGAGACTCCAGGTCTATCTTCTCTCTGCTGTTTGACAAGTGTAATTCATCAGGGGTAAAATCTAGTCAGTCAGGGAAGTGTCACTGAGGGAGAAATTGACCAGTGGACCTCATGCATCACCATCCACCTACAGCGGCTTGCCCGCATACTCCACCATGTTACCTGGCTCGAGGTTCCACCCATGTATCATCAGTCATTCAAACCAATTAAGCGCTTCTCAATAAAAAACGTACAGTATTTCTGAGCAAGACTGAAAGAGGTGATCCAGAAAGTCATTTTCCCTCAAAATCCCATTAGAAAGGTGAAAATGTCTAGCTGATGTCATAAAAGCAGGGGATTTTGTTTAAGGACTGGAAGGTATTACAGAGCAGATTACTTGTGGCTTATTTTCTTTGTTGGAAAATTACATTTTGGAGTACTGGCTTTCAGCAGCACAGGAACGAGGAATTCTCATACGACCAAGTTTTAAAGTTTAAGGTTGTTGTATTGTCTGCAAATAATCTGTTCTTTGAGATACCGACAAATTTCACCAATGTACACATGGTGACGTTGTAATCAAATGTTATCATGTAAATATCTGTGTGTTTATACCAAACAGTTCTACGTCTTAAGGAATTGTGGGTAATGAAATCGTGTCTGATATCACATCTCTCGCTTCTCATCTTGACATCCCACTGAGCTGATGTTTTGCTCTTGCTACAGTCGACACTACATGATTCTATTGCCCTTCATGCCATAGAGTCAATGGAAAAGTCGATAAAACTTGAACTGCTATCTAATTTTGCTACTCTGCCAGAAAAAAAAAGTGTGATCTTTTGAGGTCCCTGCAAAGTTTCCTTGCGTTGTTGAACCTATTATGTTCCAAACTCGGAAGGCCCGGCTAAATCTACGGTTTTATTTGTGGATGGTTTACAAGAGTGGAAATGGGGCAGGTTAAATCAGAAGACCTTATAAAAGACAATGCTGCTTATTTGCTCTTGACCAGTCCATGACCTGTTCACCTGTCATTCATTATAGGGTGGTTCCTAAATACATTATCACCTTCACCTAGACCTATAACCCCTGGAAACTTCACGACGGGCCTCTGTAACTTTATTTACTGGGTGAAGGTAAGATAACATTGAAGAAGAGCAATGCCCAAGCGAAATAACAACCAGTAACAATACAACCAGGTGAAATTTCACTAAACATCTCAGGACATTTCACTTCACATACTGTCAAAACTTGTTTTTTATGTAATTCAAACAAGGTAACATTTTAATGATGACAAAATTGGTTAACATCATGATCTAACAATGAACAATGCTTTACATTTTGCACAGCATTTATTAATCTAGGTTAATATAATTTTTTTTTACATAATACATTTTTAACTTTTCAAATTGAATACATTACAAATTTTAAGACATTAAGACATTTAAGATTTTTATTAATAAGCAATATTTTAATAAATGAACCATTTTAGTAAATGCTGTAAAAAAAGTTAATTGTCAGTTCATAACACCTAAAGCATTAACTAATGTTAATGAAATGAACCTTATAGTAAACTGAGTCACAATTATGTTTATTAACTATTAACTAACTATTAACTATGACTTTTGCCTCAAACTCCTAATTACCGCTTATTAATAGTTAGTAAGGTAGTTAATAAGTTTAGATATTGGGTAGGATTAAGGGATGTAGAATATGGTCATGCAGAATATGGAATTAATATGTGCTTTATAAGTACTAATAAACAGCCAGTATCCTAGTAATATGCATGCTAATAAGAAACTCGTTAATAGTGAGAATTGGACGCTAAAATAACGTGTTACCGTGAATTGTTATCAAAATATAAATACTCCCCCCCCCCCCCCCCCCGTAGGTCTGTGGAGGTATTTTTAACCAAAAAAATGTAGAAATGTCTTCTTTTAATGACCAGTTAGGCATTGTAACAATCTGATTAGATTTCCTAAATTCAAATTATTCATAATTATAATATTATTATAATGTGTTAGCAGGAAAATGGGTATATTAAAAGTCACTTCACCAGTATATATATATATATATATATATTTATCATAGATAAACATTCATAGATAAACATTCATATTATAGCCAATGAACAATATATAAAATATACATAAAAAGGAAAAAAAAGGAATTAGATTAAAAGGGTCAGTTAAATTTACAAACAACTGAGGAAAGAAATCAGTTTTTTACTCCTAAGAGGTAGCGATCAGCCAGATATATGATCGTAGTGAATTACCAGGACAAGAATCAATGGGCAGCAGGTCTTGAGGTGTGGCACGGGAAGCCTCTGTCATCCAAGGATACTCTTTAATATATCAGCTCATTTATCTCTGACAAAAGCGCTGTGCCAATCTCCTGGCTAATTGAAAGCTTACGAAAGCAAGTTATTTAAATTACAAAATAGATCCAGGCACGGCAGCCAATTAGGAGCTTGCACGCCGGTGACTGCTAAGTGTCAATGCATCTTTGCCTTTCCGAGAGATTCGGAGGAGTCCCTCTGGCCTCAAGGCCACGGAGGTTTCATTAAAGAACATGTCCAAAGCTAATACAAATGAATTATGGATCTCAAACAAATGAGACCTGGACGGACAAATTGTCCAGGCAGATTGAATGAATGAACGTCTGTGCATGGGGGTAAGCAAATTTGCTTTAAGCACTAGCACAGATTGGAAATAAAAATCATTTTCATTTTTTTTATTAACTTTTCCCAAGATGGGATTACACACAATAATATACAAGTCCAGCAAGTTACTGCAGCTTTACAAAAATAGCAAGTACTTCTCTCATACAATCTACTCCCTATAGCTCTGGACTCCAAGAGAGGCTAACAAGGGAGCATTCATTATGCCCGAGACAAGAATGGAATCTAAATAACCAGGCCAAGCCTCTGCCAGAATACATTGAGAGAGCAATACTGTTTTAATTCCTTATGGGCGCAATTGGCAGGTAACAGAGGCTTTCATGTTGAGAATTACTTTTATATAGAGATCCATCTGAAAAGCAAAGCCCGAGACATAAAGGGACTGCACTTTACACTGTGTGACTACCGCATAAAGGCAAAAGGCACAAATGATCCCCAGTGTCTGATCAAAGCCTCCTTACAGCATTCAGATATATATTTGAAATGGAGCAATTACAATGGAGCCCAATCCAGGTTGTTATACTCTCCTAAAAAGGAGGGGAGAAAAATCACGGAACATTTTATTTAGTTAGTCTGACTCACTCTAAGCAAATCCATATGTGTGCAAATGTCAATATTTAACCAAAATTTTGTGATTGTGCTCGTCCAAGACTTAACATGCACAAAGCAAACAGTGATTTCAGGCGTGTTTCTGAATGAGCCTCTGACATTTTAACGCCGAGTGATGGAAAAAGAAAAACACACTGATTTTCACTCTTCAAGAGATGTATTCAACACCAATGAGTTCACTCAAATGGCTTCTGGAGGAATTTAAAGCTCATGTATGTGCTAATACTTTCTCCTATCTGACTTAATTTGCAGAGACAACTATAAGTAAGCCATTTGCAGGTTGATTTCCGTCTAAAAGCTATGACGCTTTCAAAACAGTGGTTCTTACTCACCAACTGTGCAAATAAACGGTGTGCAAATGTTTTCACACTAAAGTTTACACTAAAATGTATTTAAATTTATGATAAAAACCGCATACACACAAAACAACCTGCCACCCTTATATAACAAGATATATACACACATACTGAAAGCTTTGCTCAAGAATGTTTATTACGTTATATGACGTTAATTTACTCAAAATATTCATAAAATATATTATATTTAAGCTGTTTGACTTTAAACTATGGGAAGTTACAATACTAAGTCTACATAACTCAATTATACTATTTAACACTATGTTAATTTCATATCAGGTGTACATTTTAATGGCTCATGCCGCAAGATGCTAAAAAACAGCTGCAAACAAATGCAAATCAACAACGTGTCCTGTTAACTTGGATTGCAACAAAATGTAATTGTAATTTGTGATGTAAACTGTAATTTAATCGTAACTTTAAAGTTAGATACATCAGTTATCGTGATGATGATAAAGATGACACGATGCTGATACACTTGCTGCCGTTCAATCTGGTTCAGTTTCAAATGGCAAAACTAGTGCAAACAAGTTGTTTGTAGAGGAAGACGAATGTTAAAGCCCAAAGTATACTTTGGTTTTTACATGTACGAGGGTCCGCGTACAGTGCGCATGACGCAAATTTCGTCACCAGAATAGAGTGATGCAGGTATGATGTCAGAACTCCGAAGACTAATTCGCTGCTGGTTCCTTCGAGATTTTCCTATTGTATTTTATAATGGGTTTTTTCGATTTATGTGTAAAATAAAGCCTGTGGTAAACTTTGATGTTTTGTTCTACAACGTGAATTACACACCCATAGTGAAAAACGCGAAAGTGAACATTTTGAAGCAGTTATGTTCATTTGCTTGGGGTGTGAGTCTACGTTGCAGAACAAAACGTCAAAGTATAGTCAAGTTATGTTTACCACAGACTTTATTTTACTCATAAATTGAAAAACCCCATTATAAAACCCCATAGGAAAATCTTGAAGAAACCAGCGGCGAATTAGACTTTCGGGTTCTGACGCACATACTGTATGCGTGCCGCCAAATTTTTGTAACCGTCGCACATGCGCACTGAATTTGTTTTGCATTAATCAGTTGCTCCACAAGGTGGCAACACTGTCCCAGGCCGTTATTTCACAATAGAAAACTAAACTAAAGAGACGGAACAACAAAAAAATACCAGAGACTGCAACAACAGACGCCCGCACTGACAAGCGCTTGTGTGAGGAGGTTATAAGATAACCGCAACTTTAGTTTAAAAAAATACAAAAACCTTTTTTCTCGCTCATAACTTCTGGAGAAAAATAGCACAGACACTGGACAAAGATAAAACTTTCTATAGCGCCTGTTTCGACCACCTGCATTCGTGCACAGCACACTATCAAAAGGAGTCTGTTCGAATGTACGCATATGCTAGTGAACGAGTAAAAGACTTAAAGCTGCTATAGGGAGCAGCGCCTTCTGTTGGTCAAAACAAACACCACATGGAACTTGTATTTCTTGTCAGGTATTATTTGTGGGCTCTTGTAAATGTACAGTGAAAAACAGGGACGTCGGGTCATACAACACTAGTGGCACAAAATTACACACTTCAGCTTAAAGTTCCAGTTTAAATCCAGGCTTTAACCCACATGGCACATTTTCCATTTTCAACATCACCCCTGAATGTTCCTGATTATAACAAGCCTATATTGAATATGAACCCAAGTTACACAATAACATGTGCGTCCGTCAAGTAGTCCAATCTGAAAACAGCGCAGGCTAAAAGAACAATTACATTTCATGTGTCTTTAAACTGCCCTCCTCCTACTCTAAATTCTTGAGAGAAATAAAATAACAAACCACAGAGTCCCGCGGTTTACGTGTAGCCGTACGTCTCTTTTATAGAACGTTTTCAAGCATATTTCTTTCATTACAATCTGCGGTTTGGATGGATTTGTCCTCTAAAGCAGTATTTACACTATAGTCTTAACAGTTCACTCCAAATTCCAGCCAGTTTTGGACGGCAATGGAGAAAAGCTACGAACGCCTGTGATGCATTCGTGTCACCACTCTAGAAAAGCTCTTTAAGAAATAGTGTTGTTGTTAAGCAAAACACAGAACGTGCATTTAAACAACACTGAAGCCAGGTTTTCAGTTCCTCAACCTTCCCGTGACCCGTACGGAACCACACCGGCTGTAGCCGCTACTGTATGGCACAGACTTCCCTCCGGAGGCCAGAGCAATCAGGACGATTCAGTGGAAGCCAGCAAACATCTGCCAGACATGTTTGGCCAAAAAACAGTGCTGTAATATACATTATAGGCTATACATGTGAAGCGTCGGGTCGCATGGATACACCGAACACACAAAAGACAACAAACTAAGCATGCTGGTGGTTTTCAGGAAGGATGGTTCTGGATTAAATGAGGGAAAACACAGGAAACATCTCATGGGGACATTAAATGCAGCTCGTTCTAGGCGCTCAGAACTCTTTATGAGGAAAACATTTCTTTTAGTGTGAAGGGAAGGGAAGAGTATAAATGGTTTCTGTGGACTAATAAGAACAGACTATGAGTCCTACGTAGCTTTAAGTGTCGGCCGACCACTAGATTTACCAATTTGCAGCAGAAAGACGAAGGAAACCCAGCCTGCTTTTTCATGACTGCAGATCTCAGCAGTTAAAAATGTAGATAAACCAGATTGTCTCTTAGAGAGTATGGAATTTGCATTTATTTATTTATAATGGTCTAACACACTTCCCGGTGATTATCTATATTAGGATTCTAGCTGAACGCAGCAGCAAGGTTGGAAACGTGCTAGAAAACCGCACATACATGCACGGTCATGCCAAACCAAGTTCATGAGGGAGTTCAGGACTAAATCAATGCATACTTTCCTCAATCAAATTCCAGCAATACAAAGTTTAATTGGTTTTCTTTTCTCTGATGGCTGAGTATAAGGATGGATCAACTGAAATATAGTATTGTTTGACAGGATGCTTTAAAATGGTCTCTCTTTTTTGCATTAATAAAAACATAACACTATGCACACACACATTTATGGAGAGTTCTAAAAAAAATGTTTCTGAAATTGTTTCTGCTCAGGACACACGGAAATATTTCTTGCCTATGGTCTTAACAAAGAGTGAATGAGCCTTGACCATTATTTTCATAAAAGCAATAAAGACCTATAATTACAAAAATGCCAATAAGAATTTATCTTTCAAAAATCTATAAAGCTATTAAGGGTATAATTAAAAAGATCTGTTATTTTTGCACAAGCATCTGTGAAACTTAATCATGTTTATTTTCACGCAAAGTCTTGAACAAAAACATTAACTTTGAAATATTAATCCAATCTCCCTTATTGATAAAAATTCAACAGCAAACACAAAGCCATGGCTCATACATACATGCATCATTACACTCTGCCGCAATTACACAGGTTCATTACCTTCCCAAGAGCATCAACAGAGAGAGGGGGGGGGGGAAGAGAGAAGATAATTGCATCTTATGACACCCAGAGGTGCCTGTGGGCTGAAGGTACGATGTGAAACAAAACAATGGCTGGTTTTTACATTTCATATCCTTGAAAATTGAACAGATTCTATGAAATATGATATTCAGCCTCGACGTACCTAGCAGCCACTTACTTCTCTCTCACCAACCTATGACTTTTTGAGCGTAAAAAAAAGTGTCTGAAAAAAAATATGTTGCTCTTTTCGATGCCCGGCGCCCCTTTCCCCTTCATCATGGCCAAATGTTTTGATCCACAACTTATTTAAGCCCTGGATATTAAGCAATTTTCCTAGGCCTTTAACGGGATTTGATTCCCTGAGGTCAATCCTCCCAGAAATGGCCATTTCTTTACATTACCAACTCAGGTATGATGCTCCCACCGCATCCCATCCCTCCCCCTCGTCCTGCCGGGGATAAATAATAAATGAAAGTGGTATTTGAGTCTTCAAATCATCTGACGGGTCGGCAGCCCTTCCTCTACCTGAACTTTGAGAGACGTGTAGTGCAGCCTTCCCATGCTAAAGGTTAGCCGCTTGGACAGGCGCCCCGGTTTACGCTAGCGAGCGTGGGCAGTTTATAAGCATCTCCTCGGCATGTCATTGAGAGACTTTTCATGGTGTAAATCCTTTTTTCCTTCTCTTCAGGGGTGGGGCGAAGTCGGGAGACTGAGAACAATCGGAGGAAAAGTTAGCATGCTCCCTAAGTATATATCAGCAGCTAAGCTGCTATTTCGTATTGATTTTTCCTGAAGCCATGTAATTTTGAAAGCTTGTAACAGAAGATGAGGTAAATATCATTTTATTTGCTCAGATGGTCTTAGATTGGATCGGCATGTTGGAGAAGTAGCGACAAGCAAACGTGGACCAAAAGCAGCAATTTCATATAATTGTTTTCAGACCTAACTAGAACAGATCACTTTTCCTATCAAATTATCTTCTGAGAAGAGAGGAACAGAAGGTCTATTTGGTTAATTAAGAACCATGAAAACAGAACAAACTCAAAAGAGACAATTGCTACTCTTATGGGAAACAAGGCAATGCACTTCTAAGTAATCATCTAAGAATTTAGAGACGCAAGTATGAAGGCAATGCTTGATGTCATACTGCCGGTTCCAAAAACACAATTAAACCATGAATGTCATGTGGAGTGTGGCCAATTACTCATTAAAAAAATACTAAAAGAAAAATGCTCAAAACAGCATCAAAAGCTACCTTTGTTGTATCTATGCTCTCCTCTTCAATTTCAAAAACTTAAATTTAAAGGGACACCGAACATTGAATGAAATTGGGTCATCAACACTCACCCTCATTTCATTCCAAACTGTGTGGAATTCTTTCTTCTGCAGACCACAAAAGAAGAAATTTTAAAGAACTTTGGGCTCTAAACAATACTGGATGCCATTGAAGTTCATTGTATGGACAAAAAAATTCATATTATCTTTTGTGAAAGACATGCATACATGTTTGGAGCGACCAGTGTTATATTAGCATCATTTATATACTATTATAGTATTAATATGTTGAATTAGCTTTTATTTTTATATTTTCAGTTTTCAGTTTAATTTTAGTAATTTTTTATTAGTTTAATATTGACCTTTTAATTATTTTTTCAGTTTTAGTTGTAGTTATATTAGTACTTCAACTTATTTATTTTAGTTAATTCATTTCCATTTAAGTTGAAGTTTTTTTAAGTTTAAGTTATCTAATATTTATTTTATTTCATTTCAATTAACAAAAACTATTTTAATAGTCTTTGTTGTAGTTTTAGTTAACAAGAACAAAACTAGGAATGACATGAGGGTAAATTACAGATTTTTGTCTGAATTTTCCCTTTAAGAATATTTGGTTTTCTGTAGTATTGCTTAGCATCTCAAAAAGAGCCCATTAAAAGCCCTGTTTAAGCAGTCCAGCAGTCATTTACAGTGATGACGTAGTGTGTCAGGCTGTTTTTCACTTCAGTCTTTACAGCCTGTGTTATTTTGGGAAATGCTTATTAGCTAAGGTCAACTAATTATTTGTACGCTTAATGAAGGTCACTATTGTAGTCACTCTTCCCTCAGAGCCCTATATGTGATTGGGTTAAGCACCCTTGTTCGACCCGTTTCATCATTTGTCTTTAGACTGTAGTGGACTGAGGAAATTACAGTCTGACAGTAGAACAATGGGCTTGTTTTTACCCTGCATGCAACCAAAGGACAAATACTTTTATTTTTCATTGCACTGCTTCATTTGCTCAAACCCTTCACAGATAAAAACAACTGCTAATACGGTCCTTTTACTGAAATAATGAGTACAGCACAAACAAAGAGGAAGATGTTCTTGAGTAGAATATTTCATTAGAAGACGAGATGGCATAATATAGTCAACATAATTAAGTTTTACATGAAACTATAGGAAAGATGTCACGCTAGTTAAATCAACAGCAGCCTCGACTGATAACCCATAAATATCTGATAAACAAAAATACACTGGTAAAACTATACAATAATATTCATTAGCCTTTAACAGATACAAGGAATCATATAATCATAAACAAGAATTAAAAAGAAATATGACAATATATGAATATCAAACTTTATTTTAATAGTTATAAATGCATGTTATGTATTTCAAACTTTCAAATCTGGAAAGTTTTAGTAATTTTAGTATTAAAAGTTAATTTTTTAAGTTAAGTTTTCATCTAATACTTACATTTTATTTAATTTCAGCTTTATTTGAATTAAAAAACAATTTTACATATACAAAATAAAATGAAAATATCAAACTTTCATTTATAAATGCTATTATGTATATTATGGATTTCTTTCAATCTGGAAAGCAAGGAAAAATTATATCTTAAAAAAAATATTCAGATACAAAATATAAAAATAATGAATAATTTATTCATAAATTTAGTATCTAATCATTTTCTATTCACACATTACTTTTCACCTGCAAATTCACAGTTCAGTTGAATCATTTTTCATGACAGGTATGAACGTCCATCTCTCTGAGCTGGTAAGACTGTACAGTTCTTCAACATTACCACATTCATTACAGTTTCAGAACAGACAATCTGCGATATATATCTCTGGAAGTAGTTTTGAACTGAAACTTATCCCTCAGTGAGAATCATGAGTTTTGGAAGATATACTATTTTCCTGAAACACTCAACAGAGGATAAGTTTTTCTGCTATGGCAGAGGCGTTGAACTGGATGGGGTGGGCATCTCTCACACCAGACCGTGCTGCTCTTCCTTGCCCGGGCTCTCTAAGTTGCATGGAAAACCCGGTTTATATTCCCACAGATGTCTAACAAGCTGTGGATATGGTACAGGATTATAGACAGGGCTAGATCAATAGCCTGCTGTCTCTGAGGCATCAATATAGATTATGAATCACAGCTAGGAAGTAGTGGGTGATGGCTGTTGCTGGCAGCTCCGAGGAGCTGTGTGTGTGTGTGTGTGTGTCGGCAAGCGAGAGTGAGTGAGTGAGTGATTTAGTCTGCTTTAATAGACTCTTTGTTTGGGCAAACACACCAGGCAGTGATCACCACCATCTGCCAGCTTTTTGCATAATGACACTAACATGCACTGATTCTTAATGATAGAGCGAGGACCCGGGGCCAGGACAAATGCAATAGTCAATTATGCTTCATCCTCCCTCTCTTGCGCTCATTCTTTCTTTGGCTTTATTTCTCCCTCAACTGTCGCTGCGCTATTATAACATTCACAAGGCTCACAAGGACTTGTGTATGACTCAATACTGTTTGACTTCCACCAATCAATGGCCCGCATAAAGATCCGTCTCAACACGTCTGGCATCGGCCGTGTTAAATCGTACGAAATCTCAATCGAGGACATGAGCATCGCACTTCATCCAAAATCCATAACCTTGATGAGTTCGCCCTGAGCGGGAGCTTTACATATCCAACATATTGAAGGGTCTTGATCTGCTTTCCATTAATATTGGCATGTGTCTACATCCCAAAGAGCCATCTATCACAACAGGAGGGTATGCAGTTACTTAAAACACAAACTAAACATGACATCTTTCTCGCCCAGAGCTGCCCAGCACCAACCTGTAGTGTAGTGCCCCCTGGCTTGTTATCTTAAAGATTGCTATTGAACACCTGTCAAAGGTTATGGTACCAGAGGTTGCCCTGCCATGAGAAAAAAAGTGCAATAGGGTCACTGAAATTAGCCCTGCAAAATAAAGCATGTTGTGTGGCTGTGCAAGCCAACATGCACAGTGTACCTCATGAAAATGAGCCTTCCAAGTGAGTAAATAAGTAATTACGATCCGTCTAAGTCCTATGTCTCCAACCCTGCTCCTGGGGACCCACTGTCCTGCAGAGTTCAGCTACAACACAAATCAAACACACCTGCCCCACTAACCAAGGTCTTCAGGATCGCTTGAAAAGTCACAGGCCAGGCGAGCCGAAGCAGGACGGAAATAAACTTTGCAGGACAGTGGGTCCTAAGGAGCAGGGTTGAAGACCTATTCTGTGTCCAAAAGACGGACGTACTACCTCCAGCATGTTTTAATTGACCTACTAGCGTCAGTTGCGTCCCTTCAGTCCCATTCATAAAGCCTGTCCTGTGGCCTCATGGTATACTAAAGTGTTCATCGAATGCGCACTTCAGAATCATTTTGCCTGATTTTCGCATACTATATAGTAGGGAAGTATTCGATTTCGGACGCAGTGCTAGGGTCTAAGTTGATCTGATTGCAAGATCTGGTAGTTACGTGCATGTCAAATGCATCTCCTATAACCACTTGTGATTGGATTTCATTAGCACATTATCAACATGCAGTAACACAATGTGGTGAATACAGTGCAAAGTAAACTTAATTAACGGGGGAGCCACGAAAAAAAAGTGCACAAAAATGTTAGATCACATCCCTTTCGAAAAGAAAAGAAGCTAACTGAAGTAAAAGTGGATGGGTGGATGGATGGATGGAAAAAAGGGCACAAAAATGTTATATCACATCCCTTTCAAAAAGAAAAGAAAAAAGCTAACTGAAGTGGATGGATGGATGGATGGATGGATGGATGGATGGATGGATGGATGGATGGATGGATGGATGGATGGATGGATGGATGGATGGATGGATGGATGGATGGATGGATGGATGGATGGATGGATGGATGGATGGATGGATGGATGGATGGATGGATGGATGGATGGAAATGGGCACTAAAAATGGGCATAAAAAACGGGCACAAAAAACGTTTGGTCAAACAATCTCTTTCTTTATGGATCAGATTTCACAAAGGCAAAGATTAGCCCATATGATGCTTCCAGTTCTTTGAAAAAAAAAAAATTGCAGTCATAGAAACAAATACACTTTAAGAAAAATAAAGCAATTTCTTGACCAGTAAGAAACTTTTGTTACCAATAAATGTCCTTTAAATCGCCACGGGTGGTAAAGAGTTAATTTTGAATGGAAGTCTTTGACGAACCAATCATCTGTGTTAATAAGGTGAAAAAAAACTACTTTTAAAGATTAAAATGTTCGTTGACAATAAAAAACTGCACCTTAAAACATATCACATCGCATTAAACATAAATTGTGTCTCACCTCTGACAGATACAGAGTGAAAGCCGTTATACCAAAAAAGACCAGCAAGTAATTGGAAAGAGTCTTTCTGAGAACGGCTTATCATGACTTCTATTGCTTTTAATTCCTGGACATTATAGGATGAAAATGCCTGAATTTATTGTACCCCTTTTGCCTTTCTCTCTTCCTTTTTGGGTTCTTTTTTTCTGAAAGGCTCTGGTGCTGTCAAGGTCGGAAGGAACACAGGACGCTGGAAATGATTAATCTGTCAATCTACATCAAAGCTTCCCGCTGTGTTCCCTCCCAATTGCCTCCCCAGCTCAGCGTGCGGAATGATAGGCTCTTCATTCTACTCTTCCAGCTCCAGCGTTCCCACTACAGCAGCCAGTAATATGATGACAAGCTAAAACGTAGCACATAAAATTACTTGTTGGAGCCTATTTTACATCTCTACCCCAGACTGTGCATCCCTCTCTTATGTCCCTATGGTGGGCCATTTCACCATAAATACAATGATTACTGCTATTTTCAAAGCAGGTTCAAATCAGACCAAAAAAAAACAAACCACAATGCCATCTTTACCCGCCTCCTTGTCACAGAACACAGAAAAACAATAAACAATGCACTAGGTCCACGCAAAGGGCAAGTATCTCATGAATCAAATGTAAAATGTACTATAATTTGAATCCGAGATACGCTTTTTGCAATGTGGTAAACAACAGGAGTGAATAAACAAAAAACAATTTCAATGGCATGATCAGCAGACATCGCCTTAGCACAGAATCCAAATACCATCTGACGTAACATTAAATCAGTATACATACACTAAGCAGGACAAAAATAACAGCTAAATAACTTAAAGGTGGACCGGGGCTATTTGTCACATGGGCAAGATGTCACAAAGACTGTAATTCAGTATCTACAAAGGTTTTGAGTCAAAAACGGTGTTCTTATAACAAGAGTATTTGTATTAATGTTGGCCAAAAAAATGCTTAAATAAGTGTATTTGAATTGCATATAAAAAAAAACTCAGCATAATTATCAGCATAATTCTGTTCATTGTGAAATGAAAAAGTATGAAAATATGGCTATTGGCTATGGAATTAGCAATATTCGATTAGTTAAAATGTATGATACTGAAACAAATAGGAATTATTAATAAAATATATAATCCTGGTTAATGTGCATTTAAAATGCATTACGTTTATTAGTACTATTACAAAAATTACCAGTTTAATTTATGACTGACAAATATGCATCACATTAAGTTTATTCATACAATCCAAATGAATGTACATTTTATATGCAATTCAAATAATATACATCTTAAATTTATATGTAATTTATATATTTATATTATATATGTATATTTATATTATATATGTATATTTATATGTCCATGTGACAAATAACCATCTTTTGATTTTTTGTTTTTTTATGTAAAGCACTTTGAATTACCATTGTTTATGAAATGCGCTTTATAAACTTCCCTTCAATTCAGACCTAAATATTTTTTGAGTTTACATTTTGCTTAAAAGCCTATCATAGGCTTCACCCAAAAATTCTGTCATCATTTAGTAACGCTCAAGTTGTTCCAAACCTGTATACATTTCTTTTTTCTGCTGAACACAAAGGAAGATATTTAAAAGAATGTTTGTAACCGAGCAGATCTCGGCAGCCATTGACTACCATAGTGGGAAAAAAATACTATGGTTGTCAATGGCTGCCGAGATCTGCTTGGTTACAAAAATTCTTCTAAATATCTTACTTTGTGTTCAGCAGAACAAAAAAATTCAAAAATTCATACAGGTTTGGAACAACTTGAGGGTGAGTAAATGATGACAGAATTTAAGCCGTGTGAATTTAAGCTGGGTGAACTATCCCTTTAATGGCAGGTTCCCATTGTGACAACTTACCCCATATAGTGTGACAACATCCCCCCAATATCATGTTAGCAGGCTGTTGACTAATGGTATAAGGTCTATGCCACACTGAGAAAGTACTTGCCAAATTTTTGTACAATATGGATTAGACAGTATGCATCAAGAGACAACGGGCAAAACTCTTTGTTCTTATTGGTATATGGTAAAGCATACAGTAATTTTTTCTCTCCTTGCAATTAGTACAAGCCTGTTGTGGCTCAAGAGGAAAGACTGGTGCTTTTCAAAGTGCATCCAGAGCATTAAGGTGCACTTAAGAACAACACAGATCTTCATGTAGGTTTAATCAGAAAAAAGCACTCTTCCACATGCACTCGACTCTTTGAGCGATAACCAAACCACATTACCCACAAAGTCAGCGAATGTTAATTGCGGACGGCCAGTGTAGTTTATTAAAAGTTTAGAAATCAGTCCAAGATGCGCACAAATCCATTAGATTTTTATTAGTGCCTTAAAAGAGTTATGCGATTCCCCGGGATCCAGTCCTCGTCAATCAGCCAATGGTAAATTGGATTCTTGAATAGGGAAATCCCTGGGGGAGGGTTGATGCTATCTGGATCAGACGCAGTGTTGATTTTTTTCCCAACCCTTCACTGCTCGGTGCTCCTGTGCTCTCCAGGTTCTGTTCTCACTTTAGTACCAACCAAACCATAATACGTATTGATTAACTCATTACTGTGCATTATTCACTTGCTTTGGGCTTGGACTGTGCTTAAAGTCAGCAGCTTAGGACCTGTCAGTTTGAGGTGGCCAAGGAGGGAGGTTTCTGGACACCTGCAAGGGAAGGAGGGGGTAAACGGTGTAGGACAGAAGAGGTCCCATTTCCTGCACTTGTGTGAAATGGAGTCTTTTGCTGATTCACAGTAACTAGGAATTTACTGATGGACTACAAATCATGACAGTTTTTTTTTTGCACAAGGATGCTAAAAATGTGTTTCTTAAATGTTTGAATTAAAAATTAAAACTTAAAACATACACATACATATACAGTGGGGAGAACAAGTATTTGATACACTGCCGATTTTGCAGGTTTGCGCAGTTAAAAAGCATGTAGAAGTCTGTAATTTTTATCATAGGTACTTTTCAACTGTGAGTGACGGAATCTAAAACAAAAATCCAGAAAAATCACATTGTATGATTTTTAAGTAACTAATTAGCATTTTATTGCATGACATAAGTATTTGATACATCAGAAAAGCAGAACTTAATATTTGGTATAGAAACCTTTGTTTGCAATTACAGAGATCATACGTTTCCTGTAGTTCTTGACCAGGTTTGCACACACTGCAGCAGGGATTTTGGCCCACTCCTCCATACAGACCTTCTCCAGATCCTTCAGGTTTCGGGGCTGTCGCTGGACAATACGGACTTTCAGCTCCCTCCAAAGATTTTCTATTGGGTTCAGGTCTGGAGACTGGCTAGGCCACTCCAGGACCTTGAGATGCTTCTTACGGAGCCACTCCTTAGTTGCCCTGGCTGCGTGTTTCGGGTCGTTGTCATGCTGGAAGACCCAGCCACGACCCATCTTCAATGCTCTTACTGAGGGAAGGAGGTTGTTGGCCAAAATCTCGCGATACATGGCCCCATCCATCCTCCCCTCAATACGGTGCAGTCGTCCTGTCCCCTTTGCAGAAAAGCATCCCCAAAGAATGATGTTTCCACCTCCATGCTTCACGGTTGGGATGGTGTTCTTGGGGTTGTACTCATCCTTCTTCTTCCTCCAAACACGGCGAGTGGAGTTTAGACCAAAAAGCTCTATTTTTGTCTCATCAGACCACATGACCTTCTCCCATTCCTCCTCTGGATCATCCAGATGGTCACTGGCAAACTTCAGATGGGCCTGGACATGCGCTGGCTTGAGCAGGGGGACCTTGCGTGCGCTGCAGGATTTTAATCCATGACGGCGTAGTGTGTTACTAATGGTTTTCTTTGAGACTGTGGTCCCAGCTCTCTTCAGGTGGCCATTGTGGAGAGGTTGGAGTCTGTTTGATTGAGTGTGTGGACAGGTGTCTTTTATACAGGTAACGAGTTCAAACAGGTGCAGTTAATACAGGTAATGAGTGGAGAACAGGAGGGCTTCTTAAAGAAAAACGAACAGGTCTGTGAGAGCCGGAATTCTTACTGGTTGGTAGGTGATCAAATACTTATGTCATGCAATAAAATGCAAATTAAATATTTAAAAATCATACAATGTGTGTGTATATACACTCACCTAAAGGATTATTAGGAACACCATAATAATACTGTGTTTGACCCCCTTTCGCCTTCAGAACTGCCTTAATTCTACGTGGCATTGATTCAACAAGGTGCTGAAAGCATTCTTTAGAAATGTTGGCCCATATTGATAGGATAGCATCTTGCAGTTGATGGAGATTTGTGGGATGCACATCCAGGGCACGAAGCTCCCGTTCCACCACATCCCAAAGATGCTCTATTGGGTTGAGATCTGGTGACTGTGGGGGCCATTTTAGTACAGTGAACTCATTGTCATGTTCAAGAAACCAATTTGAAATGATTCGAGCTTTGTGACATGGTGCATTATCCTGCTGGAAGTAGCCATCAGAGGATGGGTACATGGTGGTCATAAAGGGATGGACATGGTCAGAAACAATGCTCAGGTAGGCCGTGGCATTTAAACGATGCCCAATTGGCACTAAGGGGCCTAAAGTGTGCCAAGAAAACATCCCCCACACCATTACACCACCACCACCAGCCTGCACAGTGGTAACAAGGCATGATGGATCCATGTTCTCATTCTGTTTACGCCAAATTCTGACTCTACCATCTGAATGTCTCAACAGAAATCGAGACTCATCAGACCAGGCAACATTTTTCCAGTCTTCAACTGTCCAATTTTGGTGAGCTCGTGCAAATTGTAGCCTCTTTTTCCTATTTGTAGTGGAGATGAGTGGTACCCGGTGGGGTCTTCTGCTGTTGTAGCCCATCCGCCTCAAGGTTGTGCGTGTTGTGGCTTCACAAATGCTTTGCTGCATACCTCGGTTGTAACGAGTGGTTATTTCAGTCAAAGTTGCTCTTCTATCAGCTTGAATCAGTCGGCCCATTCTCCTCTGACCTCTAGCATCAACAAGGCATTTTCGCCCACAGGACTGCCGCATACTGGATGTTTTTCCATTTTCACACCATTCTTTGTAAACTCTAGAAATGGTTGTGTGTGAAAATCCCAGTAACTGAGCAGATTGTGAAATACTCAGACCGGCCCGTCTGGCACCAACAACCATGCCACGCTCAAAATTGCTTAAATCACCTTTCTTTCCCATTCTGACATTCAGTTTGGAGTTCAGGAGATTGTCTTGACCAGGACCACACCCCTAAATGCATTGAAGCAACTGCCATGTGATTGGTTGATTAGATAATTGCATTAATGAGAAATTGAACAGGTGTTCCTAATAATCCTTTAGGTGAGTGTATATATATATATATATATATATATATATATATATGTGTGTGTGTGTGTGTGTGTGTGTGTGTGTGTGTGTGTGCGTGTATGTGTAAATATATATGTGTGTGTGTGTGTGTGTGTGTGTGTATGTGTGTGTGTGTGTATGTATGTATGTATAACATATATATATATATATATATATATATATATATATATATATACATATATATATATATACATATACATACATATATACATACATATATACATATATACATACATATATACATATATATATATATATATATATATATATATATTATACATACATACGCACACACACACACACACATATATATTTACACATACATACATACATACATACACACACACATATATACACCGATCAGGCATAACATTATGACCACTGACAGGTGAAGTGAATAACTGATTATTTCTTCATCACGGCACCTGTTAGTGGGTGGGATATATTAGGCAGGAAGTGAACATTTCGTCCTCAAGGTTGATGTGTTAGAGGCAGGAAAAATGGGCAAGCGTAAGGATTTTAGTTTGACAAGGGCAAAATTGTGATGGCTAGACGACTGGGTCAGAGCATCTCCAAAACTGCAGCTCTTGTTGGGTGTTCCCGGTCTGCAGTGGTCAGTATCTATCAAAAGGAAGGAAGGAAGGAACCAAGGAAGGAACAGTGGTGAACCGGCGACAGGGTCACCAAGGCTCATTGATGCACGTGGGGAGCGAAGGCTGGCCCGTGTGGTCCAATCAAACAGACGAGCTACTGTAGCTCAAATTGCTCAAGAAGTTAATGCTGGTTCTGATAGAAAGGTGTCAGAATACACAGTGCATCGCAGTTTGTTGCGTATGGGGCTGTATAGCCGCAGACCAGTCAGGGTGCCCATGGTGGTCATAATGTTATGCCTGATCGGTGTACATACATACAATATATAATACACTGTATAATATATACATATTTAAACCTAGAAAAAACTATTCATTGAATTCTAAATCCAGCAAAGAATAAAAAAGGACGTACAAAAAAGATTCATAATAAGGGTGTTTGTGTTTTTACAGAAAGCACATAATTGAGAGGAAGGTTTTGCTTTCAATAGAAAGATGTAATCTGAGGTCATGGCAGCAATTAGTTTGTATGTCAATGCTCCCATGATGCTCTGCACTGGTTTCAGCCTCCCCATTAGCGGTCTGCTTGCCGGCGAGCAAAACCGCGTGGTGCAATATCTAGATAATCAGAGATCAGGCCGATAAATGAAGTTTGATTTCAGGGGACAAGGTCAGGCACTGAATGGACACAGGTCAAAAAACTAGCATTAGGGTGAGCCACGGATGGGTCGACCCCCTTTTAATTCACAAGTCATTTGCTTCATCTGCCGTGTGAAAGCGACACATTAGGGCACAGCAGTGGTCATTGTCTGGTCACGTGACCACAGGAAAATTAGACCGGCATGTTTTTGTATATTTTCTGCCGTGTCCGCTGCTCGCTTGATTGAGTGATTTCCGATACAGCGTCAGGGCGAATCACAATCACTTAATACGATCTTTGGGAAATGGGGCTGAAGAGGACACAAGTATTAATATAAGACTGTGCAGAAACTGACACTCTGTCCCTAAGCCCTGAGGCAATATTACTTGCGACCCCCCCCCTCCTTCCTTGATAGAAGAAATGCTGTCTCTATAGCAATTACCTAAGTCTTTTATCAGTCATTTCAAAGGAAGAAAATTAGGGCAATTGTGTCAGGACAGTCATATGGGCAGAAATTGCACACTTATTCGGACCACTTATGTCTGTGACTTTGTTCCTGGATGATGGGGGCTATTGTTCGCTGCCATGTCTTTGAAAGCTTGATTGGGTTTGAGCAGATGTACTGTACCAGAAAGGGACAGCTTTTGTTTCCTCGGCTACTGCTTTTTATTTTAGTTCTAGTTGAATATAAATTACAGCTCTGTCTCTGTTTACACAGAGAGCCTTTTAAACACATCAGGCTACTTATTTCACCGGCCGTAACCAAATATGACGGTAAAAGAAAATCATAACACGTCTGATTAAAATATCTGTTTTTATCACATCTATGAGTTTTAGCTCAATTTCTGAGAGGCAAAAAAAGCGGCACTTGAATCGCAGCTTAAATTTAAGTAATTGAAGAGCATGCATTAATTACCAGAGCAGAACATTTTACTACTTAAAGGGAACTGACACTGCATATTGATTGAAATTACAAGGGGGGGGGGTTAAAAATCAGTGAAATTTAACTGGTCAAAATCGTGTAATTAGAAAAGAGGAAGATAATTGCTCGCAGGACCTAATCCAGCGCCCCGAGTATTGTAAGGGAAAAGCCCCGATGATTTCCTTGCACGAGACGATAAGTCTAACTTAGCTTAAATGCTAGCAATGCTCAGCCAGGGACCTGCGAGCCTAATCTATCCCCAGTTCACTGCCCATGCCCTGTTCTCTGTCTGTCTTAGCATATTGATTTCCAAGCTGTCTTATTGGTTCCTAACATAATTATACTAGGAGTAGGTCTCTTAGTGCAGCTAATACATTTACACCATGGCATCTAGGGAAGCTTATAGTCATGTCATTTATTCAGGCAGAGGATTGTGGCTGCTAAAAGGCTGCTGTAAGCAGTGAATTTGAGGATTTTCTGAAATGAGAGAGAGAATTAAGTTGCAGCCCACAAGAAATGCCCAAATCAATATGCTCTCATCAAAAAAAAACAAAAAAAAAAAAGAGAGAGAGATAGGCCTCATAACCTATAACCATGAAGATGTACTGCTTTATCTATGGGCTGCTATGAGTGCTTGTGAGTCACAAAAAGAACAATTAAATGCGAAAAATGCCTTAAAGTTAGCGCGACTTGTAATTGGCAACCACATTACATAGGTAAAATAGACATATTTCCAATTGAAAAAGGAAAATCAATAAGAAAAAGAGGGACAGGACCTGAATTTACTGGACGAAGGGTGTTACATTCCAAGTACAATGTGACTCTACATAAACAGTGGCTGCTTAAACAAAAATGAGTTAACGTTTCCAGACATCCCACCTCTCCTGGAAGGTCCGGGAGTCTCCTGCATATTGATAGAGGCTCCCTGACGCCCGCAAATTATACACTAAAAAAAATGGTGCTATATGGCACTAAAAGTGGTTCTTGGCTTGTAATCATAGGGGAACCGCTTTTGGTGCTATATAGCACCATATCTTTAAAGGTGCTCTACAGCACCTTTTTCAAATGGTTAAAGGGGCTTAAAAGGTTCTTTGTACGGCAGTGGTGCTATATAGCACCTTAACCACAACAAAGAACCACTGAAAAAACGCTGAAGGACCATAAAGGGGCTTAACAGGTTCTGTATATGGCAGCGGTGCTATATAGCACCTCAGTCATCCCAAAGAAACGGTGATGAATCGCTGAAGAACAACTGAAGCACCAAGATTTGTATCGAACCACTTTTAGTACTATATAGCACCATTTTTTGGAGTGTATACAATATCACGGAAATCGAGAGAGTGAGAGAAAAAGCCTGTTTCCACTTGGTATTAAGACGTGTTTACGATGAACCGATCCCAAGTGGTCAGCCAAGACGCATTACCGTTACACCTGGCATTTTCACGCATTTCAAATGCGTCTTCTGTGACCACTTGCGTTCGGATTTTGTGGAGACCCTTGGCTCTTTTTTGTCACACTCAACTACAGTGCACAAATACTATTGAATAAACGAACCCGTGTTAGGCAGCTTACACAAATGAATGTAATAGTAGCCCATAATATAAATTTTTTATATTATGGGGGAAGGGCTGTTGTGCCATCTCCCGGAAATGAGTTTTTGCAGGGTGGGATGTCTGCATTTCATTCATTAATATTAAATACTACTTACAAAATGCATTTAAAGGTGCAGTACGCGATTTCTCAAAATCATTGTTGAACACTGTTAATATTTGAAACCAACCCAAACAAACACACCCCTCCCTTCATTGCTCCGCCCCTAAAATGCACAAACACGCAATGCAAGTGTTGAATGTGTTGAATGTGTGAACGATCCCTAATTCGTTCATAAATTTGACGACATGAAGACCGCTGTCTGCTTCACGCTGTAGATTAGCGGTGTGGCTACATAGTAGCTAATGAGGAAAACTGTTCCATACATTGTTCCGAATAAATGTGCAAGAACCGGTAACAGAACCGAATGTCGTAAACAAAACACCAAATAGCTATTTTGCTATTGGTTAACATCATCATAAAAGAACAGATGTTTCAGAGGAGGAGCAAGTTATTACTATTATTTTGATGAGATTACAAGGTTTTTGTTCTTTGAAATAACACGCACTGATAAATCGTTCACAAAAAGACCAGGAATGTGCGATAAAGTAAAAAGGATCAATTTTGGTTTGATGCTGACTTTAAAATTTACTAAGATACTACAGCTACTAGTAGCAGTGAATGTGCTCATATGCTTAGCAAAAGATTTACTGGACAGAAGAGACAGTGAGAAGCAAGGCTAATGCCAGAAACTGCTCCCTTGTGCCTCGTACTGCAAAATTAGCAGTTTAATGATATGATCACTCAACAAGCGACCCTGACTGCTTTCCCTTGCATATGCACATCCTGTCAATGGCAGATCATGTTCTCCTGCATCTTACGGCAGAGGGAAATACAGCAGAAAATAGGGTCATTGTCTATTTATTCTTCTCTTCCTAATTGTTGTCAGAATCTGACCTGAAATTCAGAGACAGTATTTTTCAAAGTCAAGGCTGCAGATGCGCTCGGCCATTTATCACGGTTTGTTCCTTATCCTTAGAGCAGCACGGGCGTGCGAAGGTCTGTTTCTTCTTTAATTCCCAAGATTTTGTTGTTAATGGAGGAAGCTGCCTCATAAATTAAGGAAGCACTCAATTACGGAGCTTGACAGAGGTAGATCAGAGGGCAGCCATTGGTCACCCCTGGCAGGTGAGGCCAAACACCCGCAACACAAGATTTATATGAATTAACAGGCATTACCTGAATTACATTATATTGACTAGCACCACCAGAACCCCTGAATGTGCTATACAGCCCTGCGACATATTCCCAAAATTCAAGATGGACACTCATCACATCGTGTTATTCTCAGAAAAGAGAAAAAAATCATCCATTCTCGCGGACGATACATTTTTCATTTCATCAACAAAGCAGAGAGACCCACTGACAATTCATGGCTTTTGCCAGCATCATTTAAAGCTGGGTCTGTCACTTGAATGTCTCATTTCTATTTTATTCATTTCTTCATAGGGATGGTAAGCGCAAGACGCTCTTTTCTTTCCCTGGGGAGAGAGGACAGGCTGAGGGGGGTGTGTTTCTGAGGCTGAGACCCACACAAGCTACCGGCCATCAGATCACACCACAATCAGGCATTCCTCCACCTTGTCACTTCTGAGCCAGAACTGAAGGATCAGCCGGCCGCTGGGGCTCTCTCTGTGAAAAGAAAGAGAAAGCCGAGCATTTACATTTCAGCTACCAGCCGATGAACCTTATGAATCCGTCTGAGGTCACATGTCGAATGCGTCAAAGCATGTGAAGAATAGAGGCTCGATGATAAATCTAATAAAGAAGCTTTGAGTATTAGGAAAAACAGCGTAGCTGAACAAAACCACATTTGCGTTTGAGAGGAGCCACTTATCAAAGATGATCCTAGCTTGTGGCAATCTTGAAAGCATGTACGTCTTTTGTTATGAAATTGCATTGTTCGATAGCGTTTTTTTCCATGCACGTTTTTGTTCTTCTTACAAGGTAAGGTATTAATTCGCGCTAGACACATTTTGCAAATGACTTTCCTTTAAATCATGTCTAAAAGCCCTGGAAAAACTAATGATTTTTATTAGATTACTATTCTTAAGGATGCATTAGACAAATAGCAGGAAGTTACACTCTGCAGCCCCGGTAATGCAATAAAGTTCCAATTATAACACTTACGTACAATAAGTGGGCTTCTTTTTGCAGCGCTGCACACAAATCATCATTATATTTCTAATGCTATCTGGATGTGAAAGCTTCAGACACGTAATACGTTTTTCCTCCGTCTAAAAAAACAGGGTAATCGCCCCAAAACTGTCAGGCTGCATTTGTTCGGATATGACGGCATCAATCATACTCTACGGGACACCCTGAAGGTCGAAGGTTAGAGGAATATCAGCTACCCTTGTTCTGTTTTGCCTTTTTATTAGCCTCATCCCATGTGTTCTCTCTCAATCCCTCAGAGTCTAGCACTCGACGGTACATTTACAGAGGGTGCCGGGATTAGCCGTTAGCTCATAAACGCGAGCCTGTTCTTTGGCTGTAGGCAAGGATCTGCCTGCTAGGCAACACGGATGACCCCGGCGGCCAGCTGGTCGTCGTTTCCAAACGCAATCGTGTGGCGCAAGGCGGCAGAACATCACACGATCCAGGCCGCCCGGGCTTTACCGCAGTTAAAGGGTACCGTTTGGCTTCTCCACTCCGCCCCTTTGGCAACAGAGGTAGGACCATGTGACTCTCTGTAGAGCGAGAGGACCAAAGCTAATGAAAGTAAACATGCAGAGACTCAACAGTAGGCTTTCCTTTCAAATGAAGTTTTTTCAAAAAGTGAAAAACATGTTATTCAGAGAGAGTCAACCTGCAGGGACTGGCTGAGAGACACAAAGGCTGGAGAATGATTGAAAACATCAAACGGCAGTGTTTTCCATCCCGCTGGTGTGGCCTCTGAGATTGCCTTAGCTGGAGATGTTCATTGGTGTCAAAGGATTCCACATTGAACTATAATGATATTCAAGTATCCTTCTCTTTTTTCTTTTCAAGAAATATACCATTCACACAACATTATCATTCAACTAAGAAACACATTGAGAATTTATTTATTTCCTTTCTTCATGGGTTTAATAAGCCTCCGGGGGACTTCCGACGGAGGGAATCAGTTTTCCAGGAACATGATGATGTACGCTACACATTTCACATAAAAGGTTGGCGGCCTGTAGCACGACATTTGACCAAAGGTCAAACAGAAACAAAGCATGGAGGGTGGTCAGTTGGGCGAGACTGCGAGAGCTTGCCAGGCTCACACCTCACATCTAAAATAGGATCTAACGTCTCTGCCATTTGCACCTACGCTCCAAATCAAATAAATAAAAAAAATCTAATTAAATAAAGTATAGAGAAATCATCAATAAAAAATGGAACCTGGGTATTTCACAAGACCATAAGGGCACAGACTCACTGTAAGGCACAATGCACAAATATTCTTTTGAAATATCCGCTAATCAAAATCACACAGACATCTCACATTCACTACTAAAAAATAAATTCAGTGGAAAAATAATAAAGGCAACGTATAATGACTGGAATGAGTGTGTGTGTGTGTGTGTGTGTGTGTGTGTGTGTGTGTGGTCCCACTTTATATTAGGTGGCCTTAACTACTATGTACAATGTACTTATTGTGTTCATATTGCATTGCAAAACACTTTTGCTGATATTGAGGTGGGATACAGGTAAAGTTAGGGACAGGTGTGGTGGTATGGGTAAGTTTAAGGGTAGGGTTAGGTGTAAGGGAAGTGTCAACAGTGTAATTATAGATGTAACTACAGAAATTAATTACAGATGTAATTACATACAGGTATTTTTAAAAATGTAAGTACAATGTAAAAACATGTATGTACACAATAAGTGCATTGTATCAAATTATTAATTTAAATGTTAGTACATAGTAGTTAAGGCCACCTAATATAAAGTGTGTGTGTGTGTGTGTGTGTGTGTGAGAGAGAGAGAGAGAGAGAGAGAGTGTGTGAGTGAGTGAGTTTACACTACTGGTACATTAAATGTTGCATAATTAAATTGATCAAAAGTGACAGTAGACACATTTATAATGTTACAAAATATTTCCATTTTAAATAAATGCTGTTCTTTTGAACTTTCTATTCACCAAAGAATCTTAAACAAAATTATATCAAGGTTTCCACAAAAATATTAAGCAGCAAAAACTGGTTTCAACATTGATAATAATAAGAACCATTATTAATAATTGAGCACCAGTAATAATTGATAATAACTGGGCACCAAATCAGCATATTACAATAATTTCTGAAGGATAAAATTCAACTTTGCCATCACATGAATAAATTACATTTTAAATTGTAATATTATTTGACAAAAAAAATTATGTTTTTGATCAAATAAATGCAGCCTTGGTGAGAATAAGAGACATCTTTCAAAAATAAATAATAATAATCTTAATGATTCCATCATTTTGATTGGTAGTGTACTGTATGTATATATATCATTAAACACATAATTAGTATATATATATATACACTAATTATGTGTTTAATGATATCGGATTCAAAACATCTGGTGTATACTTTTCAAAGATATGTCCTTTCCCACAATGCATTAGTCTAAACCTTTTTGAATGACAGCCCTGAATACATATTTGCTAACTCATGAATCTTTAAAGGATCTACAGATGAACAGCTCGATTTGCTCTGACGTTCAGTGTCCTTAGGTGAAGGCTTGAATTGGTCATGTTGTTTCTCTTTACACTGCGTTAAGGTGCTTAGCTGCTAATACACGGATGCTATCATAATGACCCATGGGAGATAATGGAACTTGGCCCAGAAACATATGCCAGAGACAGTGGATGTATCAGGGACATGTTTTTGACAGTTTTATAATTAAACTGCAAAAAAACAGCTCCATGCTTGACACACAGAGATCAGCAAACAACACAAATTTTAAATGAGCTTCACCCAAATGTTGACTTTCTATCTCATGTCAAATTTGAGGGGTTTTCATGCTATTTTGTTTCCTTTTTATGTGATGTTGATGTTTTATTTATTGGGTGTTGTGTTTCTGTACACCTCAATAATCTCTAGGGAAATCAAAACAATTGGAAGGATGTTTGATATCAGTGATCTTACTGTTTTTCATGTCAGAGGCGGATGGTAAAACCTGTGCTTTTAAAATGAGTAGAACAGACTAAAAGTAGCATGATAAAGGTCTGATGACTAATTTAGCAACCAAAAGAGTTATTAGTTGTCGCTGCAACAGCAAAACTGCCATTCATGTCAGACTTACTTAGCAAAAGTTAGTAGATGAATTGTTGAATCAAGTGTTGAAATACAGATGAAATAAACTGATGAATATGAAATATATGAACTCTTTATGTCTATCCATCGATCTATCTATCTGTCTGTGTGTGTCTGTGTGTGTGTGTGTGCGCATCTATATGCATGTATATAGTATCTAGATGTCTGTCAAGCCTTTAAAAGTCTATAAAGCCTCAAACTTCAAATGTTCAAACAAGGCTTTGTCAAGCCAACATTCAGCTTTGCTTTTCTAGTTAAATTGCTCATAAGAATTTATTTGAATTTGTAATTCATTTGCATTCGACTTCCTTAAATTCCTAAAATTGAACTATAATTCACTTTAAAAAATGACCTTTTTGCCATAGAACACAAAAGTTATCAAACCACCAAAGCTCTATACAATCCATAAAATGAAAATACAAGGTGATCATTAGCAAGTGCAATTGCAAATTTCCTCAGTTATGTTAAACAAACCATTAGACTAAGGCATCTTACACTTAAAGTGTAACTTCGCTGATTTTCAACCATTTTGTATCGTTACAATGTCGGTAGTATATGTAAATTAACAATGTTTACTCATTCTCCGTGTTACCTGGACTGAGAAATTAATGTTTAATATTTTATACATTATACATTTATTTTTACTATATGTTTTTAAATCCTTGCCCACGAACAGTCGGATCAGCAGAGGGTTATTAACAGAACAGTTATTGTAAGAGTAGGTTTATCACTTTAAATTGTGTCATACTTTGTCTACTCTTTAAACAGCATTATGGTAAAAATGTAACAATATGGCAACAGCTTTCTTACCTGTATGCAACAGGTTTTTGATTCGGGGGGGGGGGGTTGGGCTAACGGAACGGCGGTCTCTTTCCGTTTTTTCCCCTTTCGTTCGTCCCAAAACACTGTGTTCATTGTCATCCCATTTGAAATGTTGACTACAAACTCTCTCTGTATTTACGATTCTTTGCGGCCTTTAGCCACTGCCTACAAAGCGCTGGATCTTTCACTGGGCACCGAAAGTAACTCACTCCCGCTATACGTTTACTCTTTGAATTCTTGCAAAAGTATCAAAAGTATGTGAAGTTCGTGGCTCCATTGTTGCAGTAAACTTGCACAACGTTCTTGAATAAATAATTTATAGATGCACGCCGGTCTGTTATTGCAGGGACATCGACTTTACATTTTCACGCCCCTAAACATGATGCGGAACAAAACAAATTGTGATTGGTTGCGTTACATGTCAGTCAAACGTCCTCTTCGGCGGTCCTTGACCAATGAAAGCGCCGAAAAAGTCCAGACCTTCTGCAGTCAGTCTGAAGGTCTGGCTATGTGACACTAGGTGGTATTTGACTCTGGTAAGCATCTCCATAGCAGACTGGTAGAAGTGGCCTTGGACAGCAACATGCACAGTGTATTATGAGTGTTGAAGTTTTCTACCTACTTGGCAAAAGGGAAGAAGACAACAGCCTTTTGTCTCCGTTTCTCTAGTCAGGTAACACAGATTTATAATAAAAAAAATAATAATAAAATAAAAAATAAAAACTTTCTACTGTATATGCAGCCAAGTTTTACTGAAAGCCAATTTTGCCAGTGGTGAATTACCCTTTTAAATATCAAACTAATACGTTTAAAAAAAATAATAATATTTCCCCTCGCTTATCTTATCAAGGGCACCATGTGATCCTCATTTTCTACATTCACCACCTATTTAGCATGGTCAATTTGTATCTAAATATTTGAATTTGGACAGGCCTTCAGTCTTATTTCAGATGACATAGGCCACTCCCTCCTTATCACGCTTATTGTGGCCTGTCTGAAACAACAGTTTCTAGTTAAACATTATCTCCATTTAAACAGGCCCAGATGGTGGACTCAGGTCAGATATGTATACAGCAGTGGTGCAGCACTCAGGCAGGGTGCAGAGGTGAGCGAGAGAGGGGCGGGCTCTATTACAAAAGAGCAGTCTAGGTCAGACTCAAACCTACATCTATGGAAAGCCAATTAGCTAACTCCATACGCATCCCAAGAAGACCGTTATCCTCAGAGCAAGGGTCTTCTGGACAGACCGTTTGTTTAAGAAGCACCCCCTATCCATTCCTCGCCACAGGGGAATGACCTTCATTTAAATACAGCCCCATTACGGACCCCAAAGGGAGGCCCTGGCCATAGCGATCCCCGACAAACATATCATATGCACACTGCAAGGCTGGTAGTCATTAATGATGTATTTTTACAAATTATGTTTTAGATATGACTATAAGTTTAAAATAAAGCATATTAGAGTTACTATAAGCATTTGCTATGGGTGGAGGAAAGGTTTGCGTACCGACAAGCCTCTCCACAAATGGACTCCCATTTATCAGGAACAAAGGACCCCAAAAGTGGCAGAGAGTAATGAGGGGAGAGAATGTCTTCCTTTGTGATAATATGGAGAAATTAATTAAAAATAAAGAATGGTGGCTCCTTCTTCGCTCGCAAAATCATTTATTACAATGGTAATTGCTCCTCCCTATTGCAGGTTAATTCTTTAAACAGTGTTCTACATCAAGATATTCTAATTCTCCTAATCTATAATTCATGATATACTTTGTACCAGGCAAAGCTGTTAAATATTTAGTGAATCATTGGCCCCAAACTTAATCACCCTGCAGTAACCACATGTGTTTTTTAATGCATTTTTCATTTTTTCCATTTAGTTAAAGTGATACACTTGGTGGTAATTTCACAATCAGGGATTAACATAAAACAACTTAACACAATGAATTAATTAACAGACTTTGTGTGGAACTGCCCTACCACACAGCGTGAGCAGTAATTACCATTCTGCTTTATAAAGTTTTAAGCATGATACATATTTTACGCTGATCTAATGGAACATTCATTAGGTATTCTTATTGTACCTCTGTTTACTCCTCATGCTTAAACCTTCCACATTAGTGCCGCAGGCCTGCAGAGCAGGAAATGCGATCAGCAAGGCCATGATGAGTTTCATCACTTCCTGCCACTCCACTACAAGAACTCACCATCAAACAGAAGCCGAGTCATTTCTAGTATGCAGTACATTTTTATAAGCTCATCATAAATGACTCAATATTGCAAAAAATATTACATTTTTGAAAGAGTTTGTGGTCTTTTCTAAATTTCAATATACAAATTAAAAAAGTGTTTGTATTATATACTGTACATATATACTATACATTATATATATATATATATATATATATATATATATATAAATAATGTATGTGTGTGCGTGTGTGTATATATATATATATATATATATATATATATATATATATATATATGTGTATGTATATGTATACATGTAGGGCTGTCAAATGATTAATCGCGATTAATCGCATCCAAAATAAAAGTTTGTGTTTACATAATATATGTGTGTGTACTGTGTATCATTATTATGTATATTTGAATACACATACATACATGCATGTATATATTTAAGAAATATTTGCATGCATATACTGCATATATATTTATATCATTTATATTATATATAAATATAAATATTTTATATATAAATATTTAAAAAAATCTCTTAAACATATACATGCAAGTGTGTGTATTTAAATATACATAATTATTATAAACCGTACACAGACACACACATATATTATGTAAACACAAACTTCTATTTCAGATGCGATTAATAATGATTAATCATTTGACAGCACTAATTTGCATGTATATACTGTATATTTATATTAATATAAATATTTTATATATAAATATAACAAAATATAAATATATAAATACAGTGGGGAGAACAAGTATCTGATACACTGCCGATTTTGCAGGTTTGCCCACTTACAAAGCATGTAGAAGTCTGTAATTTTTATCATAGGTACACTTCAACTGTGAGTGACGGAATCTAAAACAAAAATCCAGAAAATCACATTGTATGATTTTTAAGTAATTAATTTGCATTTTATTGCATGACATAAGTATTTGATACATCAGAAAAACAGAACTTAATATTTGGTATAGAAACCTTTGTTTGCAATTACAGAGATCATACGTTTCCTGTAGTTCTTGACCAGGTTTGCACACACTGCAGCAGGGATTTTGGCCCACTCCTCCATACAGACCTTCTCCAGATCCTTCAGGTTTCGGGGCTGTCGCTGGGCAATACGGACTTTCAGCTCCCTCCAAAGATTTTCTATTGGGTTCAGGTCTGGAGACTGGCTAGGCCACTCCAGGACCTTGAGATGCTTCTTACGGAGCCACTCCTTAGTTGCCCTGGCTGTGTGTTTCGGGTCGTTGTCATGCTGGAAGACCCAGCCATGACCCATCTTCAATGCTCTTACTGAGGGAAGGAGGTTGTTGGCCAAGATCTTGCGATACATGGCCCCATCCATCCTCCCCTCAATACGGTGCAGTCGTCCTGTCCCCTTCGCAGAAAAGCATCCCCAAAGAATGATGTTTTCACCGCCATGCTTCACGGTTGGGATGGTGTTCTTGGGGTTGTACTCATCCTTCTTCTTCCTCCAAACACGGCGAGTGGAGTTTAGACCAAAAAGCTCTATTTTTGTCTCATCAGACCTTCTCCCATTCCTCCTCTGGATCATCCAGATGGTCCCTGGCAAACTTCAGACGGGCCTGGACATGCGCTGGCTTGAGCAGGGGGACCTTGCGTGCGCTGCAGGATTTTAATCCATGACGGCGTAGTGTGTTACTAATGGTTTTCTTTGAGACTGTGGTCCCAGCTCTCTTCAGGTCATTGACCAGGTCCTGCCATGTAGTTCTGGGCTGATCCCTCACCTTCCTCATGATCATTGATGCCCCACGAGGTGAGATCTTGCATGGTGCCCCAGACCGAGGGAGATTGACTGTCATCTTGAACTTCTTCCATTTTCTAATAATTGCGCCAACAGTTGTTGCCTTCTCACCAAGCTGCTTGCCTATTGTCCTGTAGCCCATCCCAGCCTTGTGCAGGTCTACAATTTTATCCCTGATGTCCTTACACAGCTCTCTGGTCTTGGCCATTGTGGAGAGGTTGGAGTCTGTTTGATTGAGTGTGTGGACAGGTGTCTTTTATACAGGTAACGAGTTCAAACAGGTGCAGTTAATACAGGTAATGAGTGGAGAACAGGAGGGCTTCTTTAAGAAAAACGAACAGGTCTGTGAGAGCCGGAATTCTTACTGGTTGGTAGGTGATCAAATACTTGTGTCATGCAATTAAATTTCAAATTAATTATTTAAAATATTATATATATATATATATATAAAAATTGCCTGACTGTCCCTTATATAAAAATGCACAAGCATATTCATTTTTTTTTAATATGCTGTTATGCATATGTACAAAAATGCATTAACAGGAATGATTTCGTCCATTAAACTTGTTTTGGTACATGATAATAATGTACCAGCGGTTCTCATGATAATATACCCTGCAGTAAGCTTCTGTTAAATCAATGATGTAACTAACACACAGCGAGCTGTTTGTGTCTCTGAGTGATTCCACATTCATCTTCCTGCTTCTACCTTCTCTTTTCTGGATTCAGAGGTGTGATGATATTCTTTTACATGTGAGGTTGCCTACTTAGCTGTGAATAACATCACATCAGAGCGAGGTGATACAAAGACTCCGTCACCTCACAACAAACAGGACACACTGCAACAAAATACACAGTTACATTTTAAACAGCCCATTTCAATGATTCATTCAAAGACACTTTGTGCCTGATGTATAATTCATCACTCTGCCGTCATCCCTCTCCACCGCTGTCAAGTAACAAACAATGAGTTTTTGATGTGAATAATTTAAAGTGTGTTACGCTGTGCTAATATTATCCAAGAAGAAGAGGGCTTTTCATTATAACACTTAATTTCCCAGTAGACCCTTCATATGAAAAAGGAGACTTTTCACCAAAAAATGAAAAACAATATTCAACATCATAAGATTAAAATAGAAAAACAGCATTTTATAGACCTATTTGTAGCATGGTGAGTTAAGGTATGTTATGTATATGTTCAAATAAGATGCTGTTTTCTAGTGTGTAACCAATACCAGCCAATAACAGGATTTCAAAAAGGGGTTTACACTTCAAAAACTCCGTCCCATGATCCCAATGCTTCCCAAGGCAGAATCCAGAGCTCCGGCAGCATCAGAGCAAATACATCAAAATAACTCCATCGTGAATTATATCCTAAAGCTTCTAAAACCCCCTCACGTCCTACTTCTCATATGCTGTTGTGTGCAAATGAAGCAATTAATGGATTCCCCAGAGGAAACTTTTATTGCTCAGAGGTTGCTCTTTCATAGCTCACGAGACTTAATGGAGTTCCCAGTTATGTTTCATTTAAGTATGAACTTTGTTGCAGATGTTTCTCTTGAAAATCTGAGGAGAAATATAAACCTACAATTTTTACCTTAGGAAATCTGATACAGATAGCATGGATATACACGGTAACACCATTCATACGAGAAGGTACCATATCGTAAGAAATCGTACATTAAAACAACCCAATCCTAAACCTAATCATAACCTAAACAAGATAATAATAAAAGTCGTACAAGATTTGTGAATTATTAAATTGTCTGGCTTTTGATTACATACTTTGGCATCTTGGCAAATCTGAGCATAGTTTCAACTCTGGAAGTCTAGTGGAGGAGCATATGAAATTACTGGGGGTGAAAAATCTGAGCAAAACTGTTCTTAATCCAATTGCAGTGTAGAAGAAACCATACAGAATTTTGCAAAATTATGTCCTATTATAATTCACCCATAAATAAATTCTGACCGACAGAACTGTTTTTATCCATACAATAGCTATGTTTCTTTCCACCTATTTTTATGCGCATTTTGGGATATCACATTAAAAAAAACGCTGGATGGAAATGCCAAAATGTGCATAAATTCTACAAATGCGCATAAAAAAACGTATGCGCTCAATTGAGTCGGATAAACTTTTTTTCCCGATAAGAAAACATGCTCATAAACTACGATGGAAACACATTTACTGAATAAATTCCTCGATGCGCATCAAAAAAGACGTGACTTTGCGTTGGGATGGCATAACTGGACCAACCAGCGGACCGATCTGGTTGCACAGCAACTGAATTGCTGTTTTGGTGGTTCTGAAATGCCTGAGCAAAGTCTGTCATCAAAATAGTTCAGTACCTCCCAGAACTGTCTTACACGACTGTATTCCCAAACAGCAGGCATCAGCCTCCAAAAGCAAGATAACTTTATTGTGTTTTGTCTGCGCGCTCTGAGACGCAATAATTTATTATATACAAAATTATTATATACAGTGGATTCTCCTACCGCAGCAACTTCCAATTTTTTGTGAAATTTAGCGGCAGTTTATCAGGAAGTGACGGTTTTGTTCTCTTCGACTGACTGGATGGAAAAGGTGCTTTATTCGCAAATGTTTTGTGCGATATTCCAGTTTTGTGCATTAAGTTAAATTCGCAACTTTGGATGAAAACATAGCTAATGAAAGTCAATGGGTTCCAAACCAACACTGGACCCCATTGACTTTCATTGAATGGACAAAATAAAAATTCATTTTTGGGTCTATCTAAGTTTAAATGCAATGCGGCAACCAAATGTCACAAACCCTTTTAACTCTTTTCCCGCCAAACACAGAATTTTCGAGGTTTCCATGTTTTCATTGTTATACACTAGGGGGCGCTGTGACATCTTCTGAACTAATACTGAATCTCCTGATCAAAGCACATGCGAAGAAGATGCAGAAACAAGCGATATCAATCATATGCATACGTAAAATAACGCAATCACCAACATTAAACAGCATATAAATCAAAACTGCCTAATGTTACCACATTAAATGTCGACCCAGGATGAGCTATAGGACTGCAAGCATTAGGGGTGTTGTTGAACTTGATTTACTCCATCTATGTTTTGATCATTGTACTGAATCCGATCCAGATCCAGTCTTTGAGAAAAACGTGATTTTCACAGCTTTTTTTAATGAAACTTACCCATATTCAAGTGTTGATAAAAAAAGAATGTATTAAGCTAGAATAAAAGTGTTTTTTTGTTTGTTTGTTTAAAAGCAGAGGGTCTGTTCTTTCTTTGATATATTGCATGTTCAGATATTCATACAATAATATATTTTGGGGGCCATGAATTTTTGTGTCAAAATGATCAAAAACGCTGGCGGTGGCCGGCAACTTTTTTTTTTTTTTTTTTTTTTTTTTTTTTTTTTTTTTTTTTTTAAACGCTGGCGAGGAAAGAGTAAAATACATGGTAACGAGAAGAAAAAGATACATATTTAACTGGTAACTGTTAAAAGTTCTATCTGTGCGGTAATGTCTGCTTCCTCTTCTCTCCAGCTATCTCAAAACTTCTTTCAGGGTAGATTGTGGTGCATCATCAATATCAAGGAAGCAGAGGTTATCCATACCATTCACACTATCAGAGCACAGAGAGCACAGGATGAGCACAGAATCAACCCATCAGAAGTCATTTTCTATAGTTTCATTACAAAAGATTTAAAAGTTGAGGGCTTCAGTCAGATCATTGCAGATACAGCTCCTACAGATTGAAAATATGCCATAAATCTATAATGTGGAAATAGGCAGCGCATGAGGAGGAGGGCAGGTATTAGTAACCTATTGTATAGATAATTGACGATTTCCTATGAAGCTTTTTAAATGGGCCTCCCATCTTTGAATCACTTTCATCCCATTGAATGTGAGACTCTGATTGTGTGAAATCACCACAAGTACCTTCAATTACAGGAGGCAGTCAGCGTAGGAAATGGCTGCTGTAGGTCAGGAGGAGAAACGGCTCTGTGAAATGGCAGACGAAACGTCGCCTTCAGACAGCAGTCTGCATACCTATATGAGCAGATAACGTTTATTATTTAGGGCTTGATAAAACACAGCCCATAAAATGAAGCATTTGGATAAACAATGATCGAGGAACACACAAAGATACAGAGACTCTGAGAGATTAGAGAAGAGAGGATGAGGGAGAAATGAAGAAGGGGAGAGGGAATGTTAAAAGGGAGGACAATTTTTAAATATGACCTTAATCCTTAAATATGACAATTCACCTTCAAATGATAAAAAAAATAAAAATAAAATAATAAAATAAAACAAAATAAAATTTTATTATTTAGAATGAAAATTAATGGCTATCACGTATGTTTAAGTGGCAAAAATTATCCATTTTAGCAAACAATTGTGTCAGACAGTGAGTATTTCTCTTTCCACTTGCCTGAACTTGCAGAAACGCTGAAAGACACAAGCAGTCACAAAAAGCATCCAATCACGGCACACATTCACACAGAAAAAGCAGAGTAAAAATGTCATCTGGAGTTATTTCACACTATAATAATGGCAAAACTAACTATGATATGTGTTTTAATGGGTTTGTGTGATAACTGTAAATTAAATTTTGCTACAATAGTAATCCAAATCTTTAATCATTGCTAATAGATGACTAACGTTAAAAAAATTATGGTAAATCAATGATGTCTTTAAAAGATAATGTTAAATGGCTACAATTACCCATTTTAGCCTCATGGAAACACAAAAACCTTTATACCCCATTTAATAGGGGTATCGCTATTTGTGTCGTTATCGGAGATATTAGCATTTGCGGTAATTGGTATTGAATTAAAAAATGGTATCATATATCCCTAATTTATGTCCGGCAACGTGCGTTATCGCACAGACCAAAACAAAAACCGACATTCCAAAACGGAGCGCACATTTCAAAGTAAAATAACTGGCTGTAGCATTGTCTTTCAGAGAAACGAGTACAGTGCATCCGTAAAGTATTCACAGCGCCACACTTTCTCCACATTTTGTTATGTTACAGCCTTATTCCAAAATGGATCCAATTCATTATTTTCCTCAAAATTCTACAAACAATACCCCATAATGATAATGTGAAAGAATTTTGTTTGAAATCTTTGCAAATTTATAAAAAAAAAAAAAAAAAAAATTCACATGTACGCAAGTATTCACAGCCTTTGCCATGACACTCAAAATTGAGCTCAGGTGCATCCTGTTTCCACTGATCATCCTTGAGATGTTTCTACAACTTGATTGGAGTCCACCTGTGGTAAATTCAGTTGATTGGACATGATTTGGAAAGGCACACACTTGTCTACATAAGGTCCCACAGTTAACAGTGCATGTCAGAGCACAAACCAAGCCATGAAGTCCAAGGAATTGTCTGTAGACCTCAGAGACAGGATTGTATCGAGGCACAGATCTGGGGAAGGGAAAAACAGCAAAATTTCTGCAGCATTGAAGATCCCAATGAGCACAGTGGACTCCATCATCTGTAAATGGAAGAAGTTTGGAACCACCAGGACTCTTGCTAGAGCTGAGCGATCAGGGGAGAAGGGCCTTAGTCAGGGAGAAGACCAAGAACCCGATGGTCACTCTGACAGAGCTCCAGTGTTTGGAGAAAGGAGAACCTTCCAGAAGAACAACCATCTCTGCAGCACTCCAATCAGGCCTGTATGGTAGAGTGGCCAGACGGAAGCCACTCATCAGTAAAAGGCACATGACAGCCTGGAGTTTGCCAAGTCACCTGAAGGACTCCCAGACCATGAGAAACTAAATTCTCTGGTCTGATGAAACAAAGACTGAACTCTTTGACCTGAATGGCAAGCGTCATGTCTGGAGGAAACTAGGCACCGCTCATCACCTGGCCAATACCATCCCTACAGTGAAGCATGGTGGTGGCAGCATCATGCTGTGGGGATGTTTTTCAGCAGCAGGAACTGGGAGACTAGTCAGGATCGAGGGAAAGATGAATGCAGCATTGTACAGAGACATCCTTGATGAAAACTTGTTCATCTTCCAACAGGACAACGACCCTAAGCACACAGCCAAGATAACAAAGGAGTGGCTATGAGAAAACTTTGTGAATGTCCTTGAGTGGCTCAGCCAGAGCCCAGACTTGAACCTGATTGAACATCTCTGGAGAGATCTGAAAATGGCTGTGCACCGACGCTCCCCATCCAACCTGATGGGGAAAGAAGAATGGGAGAAATTGCCCAAAAATAGGTGTGCCAAGCTTGTAGCATCATACTCAAAAAGACTTGAGGCTGTAATTGGTGCCAAAGGTGCTTCAACAAAGTATTGAGCAAAGGCTGTGAATACTTATGTACATGTGATTTTTTTTGTTTTTTATTTGTAATAAATTTGCAAAGATTTCAAACAAACTTTCACGTTGTCATTATGGGGTATTGTTTGTAGAATTTTGAGGAAAATAATTAATTTAATACATTTTGGAATAAGGCTGTAACATAACAAAATGTGGAAAAAGTGAAACGCTGTGAATATTTTCTGGACGCACTGTATGTGAACTTAGCATGTTTCTAAACATCTGCAAACATATTATGGTATTTTTATGCTTTAGTAGAGTCAAAAACGTACATACAGCACCTTTAAGCATGTTGCTATTACTAGGGTAGGGTGGATGCATATACATGTGACTTTGAAAATGAATAGCACTCACCTCAAAAAACAACATGATTTGAGGTATCGCCCTTCTCTGTAGCATAAACAGTGCGGGACAAGTTACTTGGCAAAGTTTCAATTTTCCAATCAAACCTCTAACCCTAAATATAACCAATATTAATAGTGCCACTAACAAGTAGGCCTACACCAAACCAGAATCCACCCAAGTTGGAGAAGGCACTGTGCTCGCTTCTATTAGCGGTCTCCTGGACACAGCAGGGGATAATCTCGCAATCAGCGTAATGAGGAAATATATACGGTTTGATCCCAGCAGCTGACGCCTGGCCTCAAGACCAATTTACTTTTTAAATCCTAAAAGAACTTTTTCCACCATTACACTATCCTTCAAAGAGAGAGGGGTTCAAATCCTCCCACAAACCTTGATTTATTTCCCCTGTTGGACGTCTCTTCTTTGTTTTAATTAAAGCAAATTCCGCCGAGGGCGAGTCACACGGAGACCGAAGGGAATTTTCCTAATTATTGTACCCATCAAGACTGAATCTGGGTGATTAAAAAAAGCAGAACTTCCGAAGATGCCATATATGACCAGAATCGGAAAAGCACAGTGCTTTTTGTTTGTCTGTGAATTAAAAGGATTTTCCTAAACCAAAAACCAACCTTGCCTTTAATGAAGATCTCGCACTGAAGATGATTCTGCCCGCAAGATGAGGTTTCTTTCATCCGTACCATATTTCAAAGTGCAATACAAGCAAGATAAAAGCATTCACAGGCTGCTTGATTTACTGCCCAGCATATTAAAAACTACATTGATTCATTAATATGTAAACTGCCTCTGTGTCATTATTTTGGGGGTTGGAAAGGCCAGGCTAATGCCGTGGTTCCTCGGACCTGTGAAGATTGGGTTCAGGGCTTCTATTTCAACTGGGCCCCTCACCTTTGTTCTCCTCTAGTCCCAAGGGTAAGCGAGGTGAATAAATATGCTTGATTACTTATGATACACTCCTATCAAGAGACAAATATATGCAATTATTTGAGCATCTAATGCAGCCATAAGTTAAATGGAATTAAACATGATGCTACCTCCTTCCTGACGAGCACTAAGATTGGGTTAGAAATGTCACACAACATTTAAAAAAAATGACATTTGGCTGCCGATTCTCTGATGCTTTAGTGTGCAGATGCACAAAAAGAGCAGAGAAGCGCTTTATAGCACTGGAGCTAACTGAAGTGTGTTCTATACATTACATTCCTTTCATATTTGAGGCCTTTTCAACAGATGAATGATTTGCATTCATTACATAAAAGGTGAAATCGATCAAAATAGCAAAATAGTGGAATCAGAGGCTGCTATACAGATAATCATCCGTCACTTTGACGATGATGACCTTGAGTTGTAAATTTTGTAAATCATGCTCTATTATAATCATCAGCAAAATATAGTGCCTGACATCTTTAATGTGATAAGAACTATTAACTTGAATTAATATAATATAATAAAATATAATATAATATAATATATAATATAATATAATATAATATAATATAATATAATATAATATAATATATAATATAATAAATATAATATATTAATTTTATAATAAATATAATATATAATATAATTTGTAATATAATAATATTATAATTCATATAATATAATATAATATATAATTAAATATAACATAACATAACATAATATAGGCTGTCAAATGATTAATCACATCTAAAATAAAAGTTTGTGTTTTTCCAAAATATGTGTATACTGTGTATAATTATATGTATATTTGAATACACACACATACATGTATATAGTTAAGAAATATTTGCATGCATATACTGTATATATATATATACACTCACCTAAAGGATTACTAGGAACACCTGTTCAATTTCTCATTAATGCAATTATCTAATCAACCAATCACATGGCAGTTGCTTCAATGCATTTAGGGGTGTGGTCCTGGTCAAGACAATCTCCTGAACTCCAAACTGAATGTCAGAATGGGAAAGAAAGGTGATTTAAGCAATTTTGAGCGTGGCATGGTTGTTGGTGCCAGACGGGCCGGTCTGAGTATTTCACAATCTGCTCAGTTACTGGGATTTTCACGCACAACCATTTCTAGAGTTTACAAAGAATGGTGTGAAAAGGGAAAAACATCCAGTATGCGGCAGTCCTGTGGGCGAAAATGCCTTGTTGATGCTAGAGGTCAGAGGAGAATGGGCCGACTGATTCAAGCTGATAGAAGAGCAACTTTGACTGAAATAACCACTCGTTACAACCGAGGTATGCAGCAAAGCATTTGTGAAGCCACAACACGCACAACCTTGAGGCGGATGGGCTACAACAGCAGAAGACCCCACCGGGTACCACTCATCTCCACTACAAATAGGAAAAAGAGGCTACAATTTGCACGAGCTCACCAAAATTGGACAGTTGAAGACTGGAAAAATGTTGCCTGGTCTGATGAGTCTCGATTTCTGTTGAAACATTCAGATGGTAGAGTCAGAATTTGGCGTAAACAGAATGAGAACATGGATCCATCATGCCTTGTTACCACTGTGCAGGCTGGTGGTGGTGGTGGTGTAATGGTGTGGGGGATGTTTTCTTGGCACACTTTAGGCCCCTTAGTGCCAATTGGGCATCGTTTAAATGCCACGGTCTACCTGAGCATTGTTTCTGACCATGTCCATCCCTTTATGACCACCATGTACCCATTCTCTGATGGCTACTTCCAGCAGGATAATGCACCATGTCACAAAGCTCGAATCATTTCAAATTGGTTTCTTGAACATGACAATGAGTTCACTGTACTAAAATGGCCCCCACAGTCACCAGATCTCAACCCAATAGAGCATCTTTGGGATGTGGTGGAACGGGAGCTTCGTGCCCTGGATGTGCATCCCACAAATCTCCATCAACTGCAAGATGCTATCCTATCAATACGGGCCAACATTTCTAAAGAATGCTTTCAGCACCTTGTTGAATCAATGCCACGTAGAATTAAGGCAGTTCTGAAGGCGAAAGGGGGTCAAACACAGTATTAGTATGGTGTTCCTAATAATCCTTTAGCTGAGTGTATATATACACACACACACACACACACACACACACTTTTATTTTAGATGCGATTAATCGTTTGACATCCTTTATTATGTTATATTATATTAACATATATACACAATAATTATACACAGTACACACACATATGTAAGCACAAACTTTTATTTTGGATGTGATTAATCGTGATTAATCATTTGACAGCACTAAATTATAATATAATATAATACATATAATATAATACAATAAATATAATATAATTAATATAATATAATAATGTTTTTTAAACTAGTTATTTTATTATTTAGAATGAAACGAAACTTAGTGTCTTAAATGGCAAAAATGAACCATTTTCAGTTGTGTTGATCCAATACTGGATACAGAGAACTTATTTGTAAACTGACAGATAACTCAAGATGCTTTCTGCCATTTGGTCTATGTTTTTAAAATCTGCTAAATAACATCTAAGTGAAATGCAACTCTCACTTCTATATTTTCTCTCTTTCTTTCTTCACTCTCCCTAACACCAACGGAAGATCTGGCCCAGAATGCAGCTTTACCTAATTGGTTTATTGTCTTGAGAAGCTGGTGACAAGGCAGGCAGTCAGAGGCAAGCTTTCATCAGAGGTTATTTGGAGAAATAACTAATTTCAGTCTTTCTCCCAGCACGGACTCAACCTGCTGCCTCTGAGTCAGGCTCTCTGGAGAGTTCATTAAGACAGTGGCATTCCAGATCTCCTATAGTCAACAACTAAACATGGCAGTAACCTTTATCCTGCCACACTGTCTCGTCTTGCCTTCGCCTGCACATGCTCAAATTCCAGTGTCCCACTCATATTAGTAGTTTACACAGACAAAGGACATGGAATGTTTACAGAAAATTATATAGCAGCGGGCCAATTCTACAGGGAAGAATGAAATTAGACCATAAACATTGCTTGAAAATAGCATAATACATCAATATTTTTGGCATTAGAAAAACATATATGCAGAGAACAGTTCTAAAGTTAATTGCCTTACTATGTGCAGAGACAAGCTCCAGCCCAAAAAAGCAACATTGGCTCTACCAATAACATAAATGATTGTTGGGCGGGGCTACATGTTTGTTCAACCAATGTCAGACAGAGTTTTGCATCTGTTTAAAAACAATCATCATTTACTATAAATATTACAATAATTCCAATTATTTTTGCAATACTATTAGGCAATTAGTCATTAGTCCTAATTAACCTAATAAAAATATTAAAGTGCCCTATGCTTTTTCAGATATTACCTTTCATGCAGTGTGTAATATAGCTGTTTGTGAATGTAAAAGGTCTGCAAGGTTTTAAGTGCACAATAAATAAAGTTGTTTCTCTTGTTTCTGCCTGCGAACAACGTCTACTTTGACCCGCCATCACCTCAAACACTGTAGCTGGTTCGTGTTGTGTACATGTCGAGAAGACGCTGTTGTTTTCTGCTTTGCAGATGTGAAGAGTCAGCTGTTATAATTACCACAGCAGTATAACCTTTTGTCGATTGCTTCTCAAATCTCTGTGAGGTCTAAATGGGATTTAAATGGGATTTTGATGGACATCTCTGATGGACATACACTTAATGCTGGACATACACTTAATGCTTAATGCTGTGAAGAATTACAGTTCCAACATCTCACAATGTACAACAAACTGAGTAGCGCATCACTGAGAAACGTCCTGCTCAAGTCATCCTTGCGATGAAGGTTTGGGGTGAATAACTCCGAAATGTTTCATCATCGGACTCGTGTTCAAACTGATATGGCAAAATCAACGGCATCTTTACAGTGTGTACAATCGCTGAGGACTGAGGAAGCCTCCGGAGCTGAAGTTGTGTTATGCTAATGGACGTTACGTTTCCGCCGTCTGACCAATCAAAGCAGGCTCTCGGAAAGGATGGATTTAGAGAGACTGAATCTTCAGACGAGTCATTTGAGAATCTTTGAAAAATGTGGTGATGTGCATTGTATATTATGATGTGTTTTTTTTGACCTTTGATGCATGTTAACCTGTTGTAGGAGATATCCAAAACAAAATTAGGAACCTTATCCTCCTTGGTACCACTGTCCTCATACGAGGACATTATATTTTAGTGAATTTCTCTGACTCCATACATGTCACAGTTTTACAGTCCTGTAAAGAGCACATTCAGAGATTTCCAGTGATGATATTTGTTTTGAGGTTTCACCAGGACAACAACTTCTCCTTGGTCTTTAAAAATGACTTGATCAAATTTAGCACTCTTATGGAAATATGATAATATTTTGTAATATTTTGTCATTATCATTTAAATCGAACTAATTTTCAAACTGTTTGTTATAAATCAATATCTCAGGAAACCATAACATGGTTTCTAATCAAAATAGGACTTTCTGTTACAAAACAGGGCATTGATTTCATACATGACCACTGTAGTGGACACCAGGACTTAAAGCATGTTTATCAGGCATTTTGGGAGACACAAGTGAATAGGAAAAGAAATTACATATCAATGTTCCTATGAAATATTAGATGATATTATGAAAATGTTGGCAACTATTACTCCCATTATTACACTTATTTTTTCATTACATGTTGCTCCAAGAACACATTAATATGCAAATTAGATACAGTGTAGAGATACATTGCATTGAATGGGGAAACCCATGTATGGCCATTTTACCCACATATTGCATAAAGTAAAATGGTATATCAATTCATTCCGTTATATCTTTCATAACATAGTTGAGAATCATCTTTAAACAAAGTTTGGTTAAAAAAAATCCTGAAACCTGAAAAAATTGAATGGTGAATAAAAAAAAAAAATCTCATTGTTTTTGCCTATACATGTCATTTTATTTTTTAAACAACTGAGTCCCGGTGTCTACTTACGAGGACATAGCATAACATATGAATAAAATATAATTTTTCAAAAAAAAAATTCCATTTGTTTCTTATGCTCTAAGCAATGTAATGAAAAAATACTAAATTCAAAGACTTTGCTTTCCTGGGTTTTAGGAGGTTAAAGTAACATAATAGGGGCACTTCAATATTACATTAGTAGTAGTGGTAGTAGTAGTAGATTGCAACACTAATTTATCTAAAGGAATTGCAAAAAACTAAGATAATAATTTGTATGTAATGTATTATTGTATATTTTTTTAATTATTTTTATATATTAGTATATTATTAGAATGTTTTTTAACAACAACAACAACAACATTAATAACTAATATTATTGTTGTTGTTAGTAGGGTTGTCACGCTACCAAAACTTCAGTAGTTGGTACCAATACCAGTATAATTTTGTACCAATTTCGGTACCAGAGCAAAAATCAAAAACTGTTTTGATCTTTTACAAATTTGGTCCCGTTTTGTCTGGTCTGTTGGTTATCTCTGTGTGAATCATTGCAGTTTCCAATTCAATCACACATTTACAGTAAATACGGTTGTCAATCCAGAAACTTTGCAGTGTACTTAGCAGCATGAAAACCTAAATTTGTATTCCGATTGTGAATGTATAATAAATACAATCTCTAAAGCGCAGGGTCACTGAATTCTGCACTCTCGTGAATTCTCCTGTTATAGTAAAAAAAACCTTGTGTTTTTTCTGATAGGCCATTACATTCACTCGCTCGATTGGCTACAATGCACAACGCTTGTGAAAACACACTGTAAACACAGTGGTGTGAAAACCCATCTTAAGTGTTTGCTGCCAAAAAAGCTAATTTTTGCGTTTCATCTGACCATAGAACCCATCTTGTTTGAAGTTCCAGTAGTGTCAGTTACTTTTCAAACATTCTATGGACAGATGAAACAAACAAAAAAGAGCTTTTTGGCAGCAAACACTTAAGATGGGTTTGGTGCACACAGGGATAAAAAAAGTACCCCATGTGTAAAATGAAATACTCTGCTGTATCTTTAATGCTGTGGACCTAATTTTCTGCCAGAGGTCCTGGACATCTTGTTCAGATACATGGCATCATGGATTTGATCAAATACCAACAGATAAAAAAAATCAAAACCTGACAGCCTGTGCTAGAAATCTTATAATGGGCCATGTTTGGATCTTCAAACAGGACAGTGATCCAAAAACAAACATCAAAATCAAAAATGGGTCACTGAGCACAAAACCAAGCATCTGCAATGGCCATCCCAGTCCCTGATCTAAACCCTATAGAAAATGAGTGGGGTGAACTGAAGAGAAGAAGCACCAACATGGATCTGGGAATCTGAAGGATCTGGAGAGATTCTGTATGGAGGAATGGTCTCTGATCTCTTGTCAGGTGTTCTCCAAACTCATCAGGCGTTATAGAAGAAGACTCAGAGCTGTTATCTTGGCAAAAGGAGGTTGCAAAAAGTATTTAATAAAAGGGGGCAAATAATTGTTCCCAACGTGTTTTGGGCGTTCAAACAAACACGAAAGAGAGCGTTTGAAAGCAGCGTCTATCAGTAGGTACTAAATATACCCAGTACTCGCTACTACAGAAATGCTGGTGCTGTCAACTTTTTATTTTTTTACCGATTGGTACCGGTAGTACCAGTATGTTTGACAACCCTAGTTGTTAGTAAATATACTAATAATATACATACTAATATAATAATAATAATAATAATAATAATAATAATAATAATACTGCAAAAGCGTGCCTTCTAGGCTGCTTAAGGCCAACTATTATATGCAAAATGTTATAAATTAATTATTATTATTTTTACTACAATTATGTTATGACAGATTAGTGATGCAGAACATCATCTGTCCCTCCTTTAAAGTTAGAGACAAACCATTATATGCAAGTCACAGCTAGAGAAAAGTTGTGTTACTTTAAGGGGTTTTATCCCATCTGCCATAAGCAAAGGCAACACGTACAATGTACCGTCTGAAATTCCTACAAACCCTTCATTGTGCTTTTTACATGCTCCTCACCATGCTACTCATGTGCCAGGCTTATGGTGCCAAGTCAGGCTTGAAGGAACCAAAACTGCCTATGGCTCCCACACCACTGAAGGGACAAGAGCCCGTGAAGATTGTGCTAATTTGTCCACTTCAGTCAACACGGATGAAAGCAGGAGAGTAATTATTAATTCATTATTAAAAACTCGTATTATTTATTAGCCTTGGGATTGTGCTGCCCGGTGTGTTTGGCACTCTGTCCAAAGAGGTCCCTCTCTGTTGATGAACACCAGCCCCAGGCACTGTACTCTGTAGTCCAAGACGAGACACATTCCCCTGGGCACCACGCTACCATTCAACCAGGCTTCCACCTGAGACATCAGCTTCGCTGTGGCCCGTCATCCGTGTAGGTTTCTTCTGATCATAAGTGACCAGATTCACGCTTACGAGCCGCAGTTGTTCAGTTCTGACCTGATTTATATTTTGCCGTGTCTGTACACTCAGACCTACGCAAAGGAGCAAAAGGAATCCATTGCACGATGCAACGGCCCAGGGCTAAAGGTTGGCTATACACCAGTGATGAAGAGGACTTACAGAACGAGCTGTGATCAGGCCTTATTGATTTTTCAAAGCACTTTCAAAGTCATAGCCAGCTTGTTTGTGAATCACAGAGTAATGCACTTCTTGCAGGAGAAGAAGTGGACGTCTATAAATTACAGCAGTTTTTCCTATCATTTTATTCATTTTAATCTAATTGATTTATTTTAATTTTATCATATGTTAATTTAACATTTAATCACTTATTTTAATTTTTGCACATTTATTTAAGCTAATTTATTTAATTATTTTAATATTATTATTATTATATTCACATTTTTACAGTTTTACTCTAGGCTTTTCAACATATATTTATTTTAATCTCTTTTATTTTAATTTTATCATTCTTTTTTTTTACACTTTTATCATATGGTAATTTAACATTCAATCATTTATTTATTATTTAATCTCATTTATTTGTTTACTTAATTTTGTTTTCTTTTTTTTCTCTAGATGTTTAAGCAAATTTATAAATAAGAAATTAATAAAATTTATAATGAAGCAAATTTGTTTATTTACTTATTTTCATTTTATTATTTATTTTTTACGTTTTATGTTAATTTAATAACTTATTTATTTTAATCTTATTCTTTTATTTACTTTTTTTTATGATTTTTCTCTAGAATTACCCCCTGGGTTTGAAAACCCTTGACATAAGGCATCCTTGCTGAATAAAATTATTAATTTCTATTAATAATAAAAAGAAAAATAAATAAATAAATAAATAAATACAAATAAATACAAATAAATAAATAAATAAATAAATACAAATACAAACAAACAAATAAATAAATAAATAAATAAATAAATAAAAATAAAAAAAAACTTACCGACCACAAATGTCTGAATCCAACTTTACAGTATATTGCAATATCCTTAATGAAATCCATCTCCACGTACAGCAGATCATAATAAGTTCTGGTCAAGATGCAGGCAAGTGCAGTTTCAACTCCACATTGGAACAGTGTCACATTGTTTTGCTTGTAAGCTTTAGGGGAATCAAGAATCCAGCCCCTAAAACACCCTAAAAACAGTGGGCCAAAAAAAACTGTGAATGAAATGCATGTTAATGGAACTGGTGGCAGCAGCCAGGCCCTTGATCAACCAAATGCTTTAATGTACAACTGCAAAGTGATATTTATGTATATGTTTAAAATAGGGCTAGGCGATATGGCCAAAAAATCATATCTCGGTATTTTTTGGTTGAATGGCGATACACGGTATATATCCCGGTATTTTCTATGTTTTTCTATTTGGATAAAAAAAATCTGTATAAAAAAAAACTTTAATAATAATAATTTTATTTCACATCCTGTCCAGTGATGTCCTAAAAACAATGTTGATATTGAAGGCTATAAACAAATACAGTGAATGTAATGTAGGCTATGCAATATATTATGTGCAAAAAGGGGGTTTACAATCTAAAAACAAAATTAATAATTTTGTTTTTAAATTCACTAAACTAAAAATGAAAATAAAAACAAAAGCATATAGCCTATATTTGACTACCCCATTATAATGGTCACTTTCATAAAAATATACTTACTTGTAGGTTTAAAATTCCACATATGGCACATTTATTGTCCAACAACAAATATTTTAGAAATATGTATACTTTAGTCAGAATTATTGCGTTCCTATTGCGCTCCGTCTGTTTGGCGCGAATGCACGTAGCGGCGCTCATTCCCGGAAGCCTGAATTTTAGCAGAGATTCACTTGCAGAAGGATCGTCCTCTCCTGACAGCAAAATGGACATACTTGCATGACTTTCTAACATTTACAAATGGAGAATATACCTGTGAAATGTAAGTTATGCACTGAGGAAAGCGCCACATTTCAAACGCATTAAACACCACAAGTATTTATCTGTCTGTCAGCACAAGTAACCTATCTCTCAGAGCATCTGACAGGGCAAGCTGCTTTAAACTATACGTGTTAACTATATCTTACCAGTTATTTTGAAGCCCTTAATATAAAGCATGTGTCATGTTTAGGACAAATTGTATCATGCACTTTCCCTGCATCAGCTCACTCTGCGTACTCCGCTATTTTTCAGATGCGTTCGTATATCGATATAAACGGTATTGCCTCATTCCATATCGTCTCTAAAAAATATATCGATATATTGTACAAACTCGATATACCGCCCAGCCCTAGTTTAAAACTCAATTTAACACCAGGATAGCATAACTATAATGGGCAGTACTTTTTGAGCTCAGGGCCAATCAATAATTGCTGAAAGCACAAATGATTCTATTTTCTTGGGGCCACTGGAATGATGAGAAAATGGCTGAATTTGATATGTAACCGAATATTCTGGCAAATGTGTTAGATAAGATTATCATTATGAAACCATCAGGCATGGGGCCTTGAAAAGCAGTGGGAGACAAACTCAAATCTGCACTGATTGATAATGAAAGGATTTCTGCTCTAATCATTGCTCCTAACTAAAGAAAAAAACAAAAAAAACTGTTGAATGCATTATTCTGGCTGACAGGACACGGGAAGATGCATTGTTTGTGTCGCCCAGAGACATCCAGCTACAATAATACACTTTTAGTCAAAAAAATGTGCTGAATGCAAGCAAAAGAACGATAAAGTATGTGGTCCAGGAAGTGACAGAACACCTACCACAACATAGGCTATCCGGTGTCATATCAATCAGCCCATTCATCACATTACTTTATTTAAAGCATTTGAAGAACATCTAAACCACTAGATGTGTTCGATAAACTATTATCTAACATAAAATTAACCCAGCATAAGTAGCTTGCTTGAAAAACTTTATCCTACCTTTAAAATGCTGATTTTGGCTTGTCCCACCTAGTTATAATTTTGTCAGCAATTTTTTAGTCCTGTGTCAAAGGTACTTTTTAGTTTTTATCATATTTAGTCAACCTTGTCCTGTTTTTGTTTAGGCAAGTTGTAGTTGGGTTCATTAAGATTTTTAATGTTTTTTTTAAATCTCTTATGTTCACCAAGGCTGCATTGATTTGATCAAAAATACTGTAAACGCAGTAACATTATTACAATGTAATATATTTTAAAATGTAGTTTTTATTCCTATGATGGCAAATTTTCAGCATCATTACTCAGTCTTCAGTGTCACATGATCCTTCAGAAATCATTCTAATATGCTGCTCAAGAAACATTTCTTCTTCTTCTTCTTCTTATTCTTATTCTTATTCTTATTATTATTAAGTTGAAAACAGTTGCGCTGCTTAATATTTGATAGATTTTTCCCCATTTGAATAGAAAGTTCAAGAACAGCATTTACTTGAAATCTAAATCTTTTGCTAAATTAAAAGTGTCTTTATGGTCACTTTTGATCAATTTAATGCATCCCTGCTCAATAAAAGTATTAATTTCTTCTTTTTTTCTTTTTTTTTTTAAATCTTACTGTCCCTAAACCTTCCCTATACCTTCGAATACAAATTCTCTTATATAGTATCGAAGTTCATATTACAAGATCCTACATGAAATGCATCTCCATGTACAGATGATTGTAAACCATGGACAAATAAAGGAACACAATGCGTCCTGAACACAAAGCGACTTAAAGGGGTCATGACATGAGAAATCAAATTTCCTTGATCTTTTGGCATATACAGTGGGGAGAACAAGTATTTGATACACTGCCGATTTTGCAGGTTTTCCTACTTACAAAGCATGTAGAGTTCTGTCATTTTTATCATAGTTACACTTCAACTGTGAGAGACGGAATCTAAAACAAAAATCCAGAAAATCACATTGTATGATTTTTAAATAATTAATTTGCATTTTATTGCATGACATAAGTACAAACCCAATTCCAAAAAAGTTGGGACACTGTACAAATTGTGAATAAAAACAGAATGCAATGATGTGGAAGTTTCAAATTTCAATATTTTATTCAGAATACAACATAGATGACATATCAAATGTTTAAACTGAGAAAATGTATCATTTTAAGGGAAAAATAAGTTGATTTTAAATTTCATGGCATCAACACATCTCAAAAAAGTTGGGACAAGGCCATGTTTACCACTGTGTGGCATCCACTCTTCTTTTTATAACAGTCTGCAAACGTCTGGGGACTGAGGAGACAAGTTGCTCAAGTTTAGGAATAGGAATGTTGTCCCATTCTTGTCTAATACAGGCTTCTAGTTGCTCAACTGTCTTAGGTCTTCTTTGTCACATCTTCCTCTTTATAATGCGCCAAATGTTTTCTATGGGTGAAAGATCTGGACTGCAGGCTGGCCATTTCAGTACCCGGATCCTTCTTCTATGCAGCCATGATGTTGTAATTGATGCAGTATGTGGTCTGGCATTGTCATGTTGGAAAATGCAAGGTCTTCCCTGAAAGAGACGACGTCTGGAAGGGAGCATATGTTGTTCTAGAACTTGGATATACCTTTCAGCATTGATGGTGCCTTTCCAGATGTGTAAGCTGCCCATGCCACACGCACTCATGCAACCCCATACCATCAGAGATGCAGGCTTCTGAACTGAGCGCTGATAACAACTTGGGTTGTCCTTGTTCTCTTTAGTCCGGATGACATGGCGTCCCAGTTTTCCAAAAAGAACATCAAATTTTGATTCATCTGACCAGAGAACAGTTTTCCACTTTGCCACAGTCCATTTTAAATGAGCCTTGGCCCAGAGAAAACGCCTGCGCTTCTGGATCATGTTTAGATATGGCTTTTTTTTTGACCTATAGAGTTTTAGCCGGCAACGGCGAATGGCACGGTGGATTGTGTTCACCGACAATGTTTTCTGGAAGTATTCCTGAGCCCATGTTGTGATTTCCATTACAGTAGCATTCCTGTATGTGATGCAGTGCCGTCTAAGGGCCCGAAGATCACGGGCATCCAGTATGGTTTTCCGGCCTTGACCCTTACGCACAGAGATTGTTCCAGATTCTCTGAATCTTTGGATGATATTATGCACTGTAGATGATGATAACTTCAAACTCTTTGCAATTTTTCTCTGAGAAACTCCTTTCTGATATTGCTCCACTATTTTTCGCCGCAGCATTGGGGGAATTGGTGATCCTCTGCCCATCTTGACTTCTGAGAGACACTGCCACTCTGAGAGGCTCTTTTTATACCCAATCATGTTGCCAATTGACCTAATAAGTTGCAAATTGGTCCTCCAGCTGTTCCTTATATGTACATTTAACTTTTCCGGCCTCTTATTGCTACCTGTCCCAACTTTTTTGGAATGTGTAGCTCTCATGAAATCCAAAATGAGCCAATATTTGGCATGACATTTCAAAATGTCTCACTTTCAACATTTGATATGTTATCTATATTCTATTGTGAATAAAATTTAAGTTTATGAGATTTGTAAATTATTGCATTCCTTTTTTATTCACAATTTGTAGAGTGTCCCAACTTTTTTGGAATCGGGTTTGTATTTGATCACCTACTAACCAGTAAGAATTCCGGCTCTCACATACCTGTTAGTTTTTCTTTAAGAAGCCCTTCTGTTTTAACTGCACCTGTATTAACTGCACCTGTTTGAACTCGTTACCTGTATAAAAGACACCTGTCCACACACTCAATCAAACAGACTCCAACCTCTCCACAATGGCCAAGACCAGAGAGCTGTGTAAGGATATCAGGGATAAAATTGTAGACCTGCACAAGGCTGGGATGGGCTACAGGACAATAGGCAAGCAGCTTGGTGAGAAGACAACAACTGTTGGCGCAATTATTAGAAAATGGAAGATGTTCAAGATGACGGTCAGTCTCCCTCGGTCTGGGGCACCATGCAAGATCTCACCTCGTGGGGCATCAATGATCATGAGGAAGGTGAGGGATCAGCCCAGAACTACACGGCAGGACCTGGTCAATGGCCTGAAGAGAGCTGGGACCACAGTCTCAAAGAAAACCATTAGTAACACACTACGCCGTCATGGATTAAAATCCTGCAGCGCACGCAAGGTCCCCCTGCTCAAGCCAGCGCATGTCCAGGCCCGTCTGAAGTTTGCCAATGACCATCTGGATGATCCAGAGGAGGAATGGGAGAAGGTCATGTGGTCTGATGAGACAAAAATAGAGCTTTTTGGTCTAAACTCCACTCGCCGTGTTTGGAGGAAGAAGGAGGATAAGTACAACCCCAAGAAGACCATCCCAACCGTGAAGCACGGCGGTGGAAACATCATTCTTTGGGGATGCTTTTCTGCAAAGGGGACAGGACGACTGCACCGTATTGAGGGGAGGATGGATGGGGCCATGTATCGCGAGATCTTGGCCAACAATGTCCTTCCCTCAGTAAGAGCATTGAATATGGGTCGTGGCTGGGTCTTCCAGCATGACAACGACCTGAAACACACAGCCAGGGCAACTAAGGAGTGGCTCCGTAAGAAGCATCTCAAGGTCCTGGAGTGGCCTAGCCAGTCTCCAGCACTGAACCCAATAGAAAATCTTTGGAGGGAGCTGAAAGTCCATATTGCCCAGCGACAGCCCCGAAACCTGAAGGATCTGGAGAAGGTCTGCATGGAGGAGTGGGCCAAAATCCCTGCTGCAGTGTGTGCAAAACTGATCAAGAACTACAGGAAACGTATGATCTCTGTAATTGCAAACAAATGTTTCTGTACCAAATATTAAGTTCTGCTTTTCTGATGTATCAAATACTTATGTCATGCAATAAAATGCAAATTAATTACTTATAAAATCATACAATGTGATTTTCTGGATGTTTGTTTTAGATTCCGTCACTCACAGTTGAAGTGTACCTTTGATAAAAATTACAGACTTCTACATGCTTTGTAAGTTGGCAAACCTGCAAAATCGGCAGTGTATCAAATACTTGTTCTCCCCACTGTAAGAGGTCTTTGTATCATTAATACATCCTGCAAGTTCCATAACTCAAAACGTCCTCGCCATCAATAAAAAAGCATTTATATAATCAAGCTGTAAAAAAGTTTTTTTTGGATCCGAGGGGGCATGTGACATCACAGGGGCACAATCATTTTCATACGCCTCTGGAGCAAGACAACAACGGCTACTTTTTAGTGCTGTCAAATCGATTAATAGCGATTAATCACATCCAAAATAAAAATTTGTGCTTACATAATATATGTGCGTGTACTGTGTATAAGTATGTGTACTGTGTATAAGTGGGCGTTTACACTGAAGTCTCACTGTAGACACTCCCCTTCAAACAGAGCGTTCAAATCAGAGGGCTAAAATCAGGGTAGGATATAGACATTTTTTCTAAATGTTTCTAAAATCATATTAACATTATAAGTGCACCTCAGGAAACATTATAAAATAATTTAAAAATCCAGTTCATGGCCACTTTAAAATGTATTGTAAAATGTAGACTGTAAATATCCTGTAGTCTGATTTACGCATTGCATTGTGTTGTGTTTTAGGGTTAACAGAAATTTCTGTAAAATTGCTGGATAATGTCCTGGTAGAAAATTACCAGTACATTTTCCGTTTTTATTTTTTACAGTGCAGAGCAAGTCTATTTACAATTTGCAATTACAAGCCAATATTGCAGTAGCACGGACGCCTTTCTTTCCTTTATTAAAACTCAGAGAAGTCTGAAAAAACCCTTAATCGAGTCTGATAAACCCTCAGTCCATGATGACCCTTACTACAAGGATACTGTAGTTATTAATATATAGTGCCCTGTATGACTAAAGCCACACTTGCAGACAAAAAAATGCCATGGCCTTTTGGATAAACATCACTCATTTTCAAAACATGAACATAGCAGTTCAGCGGTAAACATTTTGCCTTGAGAGCCACTTCAGTATGGGTAGATAAAGGCCTTGGTTATCAATCAGTTAATCAAAACCTGAAGGTTTTTTGTTAAAAGTGTACTTTTCTGCTTTCAAAAGGTATAGCCCTCAAACATAGAACCAAAAGAGATGTTTTGTTTTAGTAAAAAGAAAGTAGATAAAGCATGCTCTTCACAAGGACGCCATGCAACCGACTTCTGGCACCGTCAATAGCTCAGACAACCAACACATTACGAGTGACTGAATGGGATGCACAAATAAATGTCTTCCCTGCCTGCTCTTTGAGATGTAAAGCAGATGTAATTCAATTTCTCATAAAAAGGTGTCCCTTCTTATTTCATTATGAACACCTTGGAAGGCTAGTGTTAAACGCTGTTTAGGTCACCTCTATGCAGTCTAAGTGCAATCTATCTTCCTTTGTCACTGTCACAGATCCAGGGTCAAAGCACAGAACCACAGAGACTCTGCTTTCCACTGCCTTTGTCTGACTAAGAGTTCATTACAAATCCATGGGAGAAAAAAGGTGGGATTAAAACAGGAATAGCTTTATTGATGCAGCCGTTAAAGGAGACTTGTAGGGCATTCAAAACACAGATGTACTGAAGCTCTGACTTTATCCACCTTTTGCTGTGTTTTAGATTATGGGCGGCACTTCTGGTTTGGGAAAGTTCCACTCAAAAAGACAAACAAATTATTTCAAATCATAAAGCTGTGCTACAAATAATTATTATCTTTCAGTTCGACTGTATGAGCTGTAAAATCATGTTCTCATGTTCAGACTTCATGAGAATAATAATTTTAATGTGACATGCTATGAAAAGAATATCTATGGCAAAAGCTCTTTTCAGTCGCTGCATTCTTTTCCTCCTGATTTCCTCCTGAGATATATATATACACACACACACATGCACTGCGCGTTTGGTGTCTGCTCTCCTGATTTAATTTATGATATATCACATTAATAATTCACTGGAATGCACTAAGAATCTCTCGTTTTCCTTCCCAGATTTGTTTTCACACGGATGCTTTAAAATGTAATTGTCTCCCCTTTTCACTTCTTATCCCTATTAGTAGTGTTTACTGGAATGTTTCTAAAGCAGGTAAATATAATATTTATTGTCTTCAGTGTCACATGATCCTTCAGAAATCATTCTAATATGCTGATTTGCTGCTCAAGAAACATTTCTTATTATTATCAATGTTGAAAAAAAGTATTTTTGTGGAAATTGTGATACATTATCATTTAAAAAGTTTGGGGTAAGATCTTTTTTTATTATTATTATTAAAATTAAAAATTTTATTCAGCAAGGATGCATTGCAAATTGCACATGCAAATAGCTTCAAGTGAGAGTAAAGACATTTTTAATGTTACAAAAGATTTCTATTTCAAATAAATACTGTTCTTTTGAACTTTCTATTTATCAAAGAATCCTGGAGAAAATGTAATCACAGTTTCCACAAAAAATAAACAAAAATAAGCAATAAATTTGATAATAATATGATTCCATTACTTATAACTGCAGCACCAATAACAACTGATAATAATTGAGCACTAAATCAGCATGTTAGAATAATTTCTGAAGGATCATGTGACACTGAATACTGGAGTAATGATGCTGAAAATTCAGCTTTGCCATCACAGGAATAAATTACATTAAAAACAGTTATTTTAAAAATGTAATAATATTTCAAAATATTATTGTTTTTCATGTATTTTTAAATCAAATGCAGCCTTGGTGAGCATATTTGCATATTCATTAAAAAAAAATCCATTGGATCTTTAAATCTCTTTTTAAAAATGTAGTCAACTAAATTTGGACTGGCGTTTAAAACAAACAAGCAAGCAAATGAATAAATAATTTAAAAAAATAAAGCAATTTCAAATGTATAAAATACTTACAAAAAAAAAAACTTCTCTCTGCACAGTCATGGAAGCAGCCATATTTTTCCTTTCTATTACTGTCTGTATGGGGAGGTGTAAATCACGGGTTACTGAAAAACAGAGGCTCTTGGCCTCAAATTTTATTGGACAATCATCACTGCCAACTGGGTTTTGACCGATTAGGGTTCTTTCCCGTAACTGTTGTGGAGTTCTCCAATTCTGCACAATCAACAAACCATAATGAGAACTTAAGCAAAAGAGAGGCCCTCTGGTTCACTCGGAGGGGAATCACAGACATGCCAGTGTGATTTATGAATTAAACCTATTTTCAATGAAATTTTGTTTAGTTATATTTTGCAGTATATTGTGGCTTTCCTCCCTCTTTCATTACAAACCAAAGTGCCGTAATGAAAACAGTTGCTTGCAGCACAGAGCCAAATTTGAGCGCATATATGGAGGAAAATTTATCACCGGCGTGCTCGCGTACTCACACATGGCCTTCCCACAAACAATGGAGTCTGGGTTTAGCAAAATAGCAGTCTGAGCTACAAATAAACGTAGCTGTGGCAGACAGATCGCCTTGTTCCACTGTGAGGAGGCTGAGCGTGCCATTGTCTTCCCTGAAAAGTATATTCCAAAAATCAATAATTTACTGACAGACTGTATAAAGATCACCCATCTGCTTGCAGAGACCTCATTAGCGTAAATACCTCCAGGAAAAAATTTGCTAATAAACGAAAATAAAATGAACAGCGCCAGAGCTCTTTTAAGAACTTACCTGCAGTGTTCCCGTTAATTATTTTAGAGACAAAATTAGAATGAGACTAACCTGGCTTTTTATCTTTGGCTTTTGTAAAAAAAAAAAAAAAAAAAATAATGCAACCTTTGTGTGGCTGTATGTACCTAGAGGCAGTCTTTCAGCGATGAGGGTAAACAATTCGCTTTCACTGAAGTGCAAACACATCTGAAATATGAGCCTTTAATAGATAATGACATGCCATGGCTCGGTTTGAAAGCTGCCATGCTAAGATCAGATTTAACTAGTTCACTGGAAATTTCTAACATATAATAGAGAAGGACAGTGGCTCTGACAGAATGTTTGCATGCTAAATCAAATCCTGTCTTTTAAACAAGATTTAGGAATATTTAAACCATTTCGTTTTCGCTAAAAGAAACGAATAGGATCAGTACAAGCGCTGGTCTAGAATTTGATGTGGTCTCAGTAGGCCAAACATTGTGTCACAGACAAAAAAACTTTTCAAAATAAATGATGACAAAAACACTCAAGTTTTCAAACTGAGGTTTGGCAGAGGATCTGAGGAAAAACACAAAGGAAAAAAAAAAAAAAAAAAAGGTATTCTTTACAGAATTTGACATTATGACCATTTTATTCTTCTTTCCAATGCATGGAAATCATTTTATTCCACTGACAAATAAAGTTTTAAGGAAAATAAAAAGGAAATCTGTAGGAGAAACAAACAAATATGCATACAGTTTTGTGGGGGGAAAGTTTCTCATACCTTGCAGTATACAATTTGTATTTGTTGTTCACTTTTCTTGCAATCTTAAAAAAAATATTTATATAAATGAGAATGTAAAATAAATGTAAAATATATATATTTTTTTTAAATACACCTCCCGCCGGATAATTTGCTTAACACTATGTTCTCTCATCATCTATCCACCCTCATGTTACTCACTGTCACTTTTTCCTATGGAATACAAAACATGTTATCAAAATGTCAACGCTAATCTTTTCTTTACAGTGAAAATTTATAGTGATCACTGGCTGTCAAGTAATCTCGCTTGGTTTATTTAAAAATAAATAAATAATATATACACCGATCAGGCATAACATTATGACCTAATATTGTGTTGGTCCCCCTTTTGCTGCCAAAACAGCCCTGACCCGTCGAGGAATGGACTCCATTAGACCCCTGGAGGTATGCTGTGGTATCTGGCACCAAGATGTTAGCAGCAGATCCTTTAAGTCCTGTAAGTTGCGAGGTGGGGCCTCCATGGATCTGACTTGTTTGTTCAGCACATCCCACAGATGCTCAATTGGATTGAGATCTGGGGAATTTGGAGGCCAAGTCAACACCTCAAACTCATTGTTGTGCTCCTCAAACCATTCCTGAACCATTTTTGCTTTGTGGCAGGGTGCACTATCCTGCTGAAAGAGGCCACAGCCACCAGGAAATACTGTTGTACATGGTGTACATGGGTGTACATGGTCTGCAATAATGCTTAGGTAGTTGGTACGTGTCAAAGTAACATCCACATGGATGGCAGGACCAAAGGTTTCCCAGCAGAACATTGCCCAAAGCATCACACTGCCTCCGCCGGCTTGCCTTCTTTCCATAGTGCATCTTGGTGCCATGTGTTCCCCAGGTAAACGACGCACGCGCACCCGGCCATCCACGTGATGTAAAAGAAAACGTGATTCATCAGACCAGGCCACCTTCTTGCATTGCTCCGTGGTCTAGTTCTGATGCTCATGTGCCCACTGTTGGTGCTTTTGGCAGTGGATAGGGGTCATGGGCACCCTGACTGGTCTGCGGCTATGCAGCCCCATACGCAACAAACTGTGATGCACTGTGTATTCTGACACCTTTCTATCAGAACCAGCATTAACTTCTTCGAGCAATATGAGCCACAGTAGCTTGTCTGTTTGATCGGACCACACGGGCCAGCCATCGCTCCCCACGTGCATCAATGAGCCTTGGCCATCCATGACCCTGTAGCCGGTTCACCACTGTTCCTTCCTTGGACCACTTTTGATAGATACTGACCACTGCAGACCGGTAACACCCCACAAGAACTGCAGTTTTGGAGATGCTCTGACTCAGTTGTCTAGCCATCACAATTTGGCCCTTGTCAAACTCGCTCAAATCCTTACGCTTGCCCATTTTTCCTGCTTTTAACACATCAACTTTGAGGACAAAATGTTCACTTGCTGCCTAATATATCCCACCCACTAACAGGTGCCGTGATGAAGAGATAATCAGCGTTATTCACTTCACCTGTCAGTGGTCATAATGTTATGCCTGATCGGTGTGTGTGTGTGTGTGTGTGTGTATATATATATATATGGTTGGTATTTGAATCCAGGTAAAAAACTGCACCACTAAACTAACACCTTACATTAAGAACTACAATGTTAGTTAAATGTTTTTTTTAAGCCAGGATCACCAGTGGTGCCCCCTCTGAAAAACTGGCGCATGATGCCCCGGTTACATTCCACATTTACTTGTGCTTTTAAAATGTTCACCTTCTGTAAAGTAACACTAAACTAATCAAACAAAACACTTTTTGGGTTCTGCATCAAAGCCAGGGCATCGAATCAGGGGTAAGGCCCAACAAACTCATCAAAACACTAAGTAAAATTGCTTCAGCAATATAAACGGACTATGCCGCTGACCCTTGCTTTCTCACGACCACTACCCGTTCTTCTAATGCACACAAGTTCACCATTGCCGTCAGTGAGCCCGGCACATGGTCATTTCAATGAACTCCGCATAGTCATCCTTCATAGTGTTGCTCTGAGCACCATTTTGAGCTTTTCCCACCTCAGCCCTGGATGTGGCCTCCATAGACCCTCGTGCATTCATGTGTTTACTAAGAGAGAAACCGCAGCATCCACAACAGGAAGGTGCATCTTACTAGCCTCTGTTTGGGGAGGTGGAGGTGTTGATGGGGGTGGAAGAGTAACCACAGACCATTTACATCGGCCCAGTGAGCCTCCGAAATTGCCTTTGGGGTGGAGCAATTGCAATGTTCTAGATCATTAGGTCAAATAAGTCATGGAGAAATTCCAGTTAGAGAGGGTAAATTTGCAGACATTTTGACAAAACTGTATATCATGGTCTGGTTTCTAAAGATGGGCCAGAGAGTGGGTTTTGCCTAAAATTGCTCCCTACCGTGAGGACGGATTTAATGACCTCATAGCTCTCCTGTCTTTTCAGATGGCAGCCTGAGCTTACAAACAATTCATATTAGTGTGACCAATGTGGATTGCAATACATTAGCCAATTTGATACTGAACAGGTCCACATGCTCTTCAAAATAAAAAACACCCTGGTGTCTTGTGACTTTTTAAAAAACCTCACACCTTCATACATCATGCAAGAAGTGACTCACCATCCGCTGGTAAAATAACAGCCGGATTTCTGCTGTTGAGTAGTTTGTCAGACCGCTGTGGTTTCACCGTACAGTGAGCCTTAAAGGGTTAGTTCACCCAAAAATTAAGAGTCATCATTTACTCACCCTCATGTTGCTCTCTGACCCCTCCATAGACAGCAATATAATTACCACTTTCAAGGCCCAGAAAGGTAGGAAAAACATTGTTAAAATCATCCATGTGACTCCAGTGGTTCAACCTTAAATTTTATGAAGCGACGAGAATACTTTTTGTGTGCAAAAAACGAACAAAAATAACGACTTTATTCAACAATTTCTTCTAGTCTATGTCAGCCTCTTACGCTGTTGACGTTGATTTTACAGATGCTTTTCCTACCTTTCTGGGCCTTGAAAGTGATAATTATATTGCTGTCTATGGAGGGGTCCGAGAGCTCTCGGCTTTCATCAAAAATATCTTCATTTGTGTTCCGAAGATTAACGAAGGTATTATGGGTTTGGAATGACATGAGGGTGAGGAATTAATGACAGAATTTTCATTTTTGGGTGAACTAATCATTTAAGAAACTACTATCACTACTACTAAAGGTTATAGTTATTTAGCTTGTGCATTTGTTGAATATTGGCCTGTCGAAAGGGTCTAGGTACACATGTTCGGGGCTGTAAAAAGTACAGAGAAACTGAACTTAAAGTCTGGGTACTATGACTTATTACTTAAATTTAAAAGTATATAACCAAAAATAATCATATTTCAGCATTTAAAAAAAAAAAAATAAAAAAAAAAACTTTTTCTTAACATTAATTTTAAATATATGTAGTTTTTTTATTTAAAGTAGTACTTGAACAATTATTAAAACTTTGCCAAGTTTTGCATATCACTATCCATGACTGCATATCTACAACAGTGAACAATTCATATGGTGCGTCTAATCTACCATTCCTAAACTTCAAATGCATTCATATATATATCTAGATACATAATATCAGTCACCACACAAACAAATGTAACAGCAAGCGCCGTCCAGCTCAGCCCACACAAGTTCAGTGTAAACTGCCTTATCAGGCAGAAAGCAAGCACCCAGGGTCTATCAGCACAGTGTACATGTCCATAGTGTACACCCTAAACACCCCGCTGCCTGTCTTACCGCGTCTGCGGTGTGTCACAGCACGTGAAAACACTTTTCCGTGACAGGTAATGTGTTTCCAGTTAAACCCCGTCCACTTAGCGAAGGGTGGAAATGAATCAGCTCACGAAAGCATCACCTCAGAGTTTAGAGCAGCAGCGGGTCCAGCAGCAGCTTCATCTAACAGACATTCGAGGTGTGGCGTGGAGGCCGCTCAGCGCCCTGGGTAAAGGCCTCACATTGCCAACTGTTAATAGGCTTAAGCCCGGGCCCATTGTCTTTCATCATGGCGGTGGGTCTACTTGTCCATACTGGTCTGCCAGACCAACAGTTTTCACACGTATGTATAGTTGGAAAGAAGTGGAGCAGATGTGGCTTTCATCTCCCCTGACAAAGTTTCTCTAGAAATACAAACACTCCCAAAAAAAAAAACTTTAATTCTCTGAGGCAGGGTATGATCCATTTTTTACAGTGGGCTCACCGCGTTCGCAATGAAACAACGACCCTACTGTTTGGCGTTGCAGCCCGTATTTATTTTCAATCCATCCTTTCTTCTTTCTCTCATCTTTTAATTAATTTTTTATCCCTTGCGTGCAACTGCAACCCCTTGCTAGCCTGGCCTCCTGTCGGGACGTTATATTATTCTCAAGCGTAAATGAAGACAAAGAATTTTTCAAATCACCTCCAGTCAAGCACCATGATTTGTTTTATTCATCCTTGTCCAACCCCTTTTTTCCCACATCCTCTTGTCAATTTTGCATGTGTTGCCTGGTGTGAAGCCCTTCTCTGCTGTTTGTCCCACATGAGGGCTGTAACTTTCATGCCGCTTTAGCATGCAAGTTCACTGCCGGCGATCTCCCTCTAGGTCAACATCTCCTCAATATGCTCTGTCTGCCTGCAACATCATCTCCAGCAACACCACCAGCCTTTTTCCAAGGACGAAATTTGTTTTTAAATCACCTGCAATTAGAATGCGTCTATTAAAGGCATCTGCACAAGATGTAATCATTTCTTTCACTCAGACTTTTTAATTATCAGTGCATTGTGTCCACATGCGCTTATCAATATCTCAGCAGCTTTGGTTTATTCAAGTTAAGCTTGCAGGCGCCTCATACACATCATAATGTAGGGAAGAATGAGGTACGCTGTGCTACTTTTTATTCAAGTTCCTATTCTCCAGGAAAGGATAAATGAGGTGAAAGTTTTTGTTGAATTATATTTTACGATATTTTAGGCTACTATCAACTGAAATTAGAATAAAGAATTTTATAGGGTCATAAAAAAAATCAAATTTTTTAAATATATATTTTAAAATGTATTTTATTCCTGTAATGGCAAAGCTGAATTTCAGCATAATTACTCCAGTCTTCAGTGTCACATGATCCTTCAGAAATCATTTAATTCTTATTATTATCAATGTTGAAATCAGTTGTGCTGCTTAATATTTTTGTGGAAACCTCAATAGAAAGTTCAAAAGAACAGCATTTATTTGAAATAGAATTTTTCTGTAACAACGTAAAGTCTTTAGTCACTTTTTATTAATTTAATATTTCCTTGCTGACATATTAAAAACACTTTATTTTAGTGTCCTTGTTACATATATTACATGTACTTACCATAGTAATAACAGTAATTTATGCATAATTACATGCAACTAACCCTCAGCCAAACCCTAATCCTACCCTAACCCTATAGTAAGTACATGTTGTTAAATAATATTATGCAGTACTTAAATATATAATTATTACACTGTAACAATGACACCTTAAAATAAAGCATAACCAAAAAATCTTACTGACCTCAAACTTTTGAACCTGACCAAGTCTTATTTTGCTGCACATGATAGATACATATTTTCAAAAACTAGACAGGAACAGGTTTAATACTCAATATATTTGAACATAAATGACTTAATTTAGAATAGCATTTTCTTTTATAATATTTATATTCCACAAACATGCTAAATATTTTTGACTTAACTAAAGTTGCATTGACATAAAATACATTTTAACTGCCATGTAGAACATTTATTTTAACGTGCAATAAAAAGCACAAAAATATTTGCATAAAAAAAAGACTTCTCTTGTGTGCAGCTGCGCATAACCAGCCCTTTATAATAATGCAGAAACTTACAATTTTGCTAGATTAAGCGAGTGACACATCTTACCCCACTCCCCCCTACTGTTCCAGCTCTTGAAAACATTGTTTTCACTTTCAGGGAGTTGCACTACTGTGGCCATTGCACTGCGTCAGTCCCCAGTATACACTTGTGTTATCAACCCATACAAGAGTTTGTAAACTTGACCTTGACTTGACATTTAAAGCCCTTTCTTTGGGTCTGGACTTGTTTTCAATTACTGCACCCTGTAAAACCCCCCCAAAGTGCCATCAAAAGGGTCTCCGATGTATATTTCTGAGGTTGCTCGGCCTGCTTGACACATACAGAACGTATAACAGGAACAGATTTCGATAGCAGCAAAGACAAAGACACCAGCGCTGAGAGGAAAATGTACTTCACTGTACCAAATCAACACACTCACCATGTCACCCACACAGGAAATGAACACTTTTGTTCGCGTTTAGCCATTCGTTCAGAGCAGAGCTGTAATTAACTCTTTGATTGGACATTAATTGGGAGCAAAACTGAAATGTCTAATTCCTTAATGCCTTGCTCATACAATATGCTCTGTATTATAAGCCAAGCTGTCTTTCGTAATTAGCACAAAAAAGCTCTGCGACATTGTGTGAAGAGCAGTTTGAGATCTAACAACTGAGATTACTGACCCGATTAATCGCTAACTGATGAATTATTCCCCATTATCTGCTACTCGCTAATTGCAAAGACTAAGGAGTTTATTTAAACAAATTAACTAATTGCTCTCTCTGTTTTTCAACTGCCGGAGGGATGATAAAATGTAAATGAGAGAGTCATTACCAATTCTTGGCATCTATGCAGGGCTTCATGGGCTTATCAAACTGCTTTTTACAGTGTATGACTAATGCACTCTTATAATCTATCTTTCCTGATCATATTAAAGTTCATTGATTCCAGACCCTGATTGCGAGGCCGGGCTGGCAACTGTTACAAATGCATCTGAAAGTGACCGATCAAGAGAAATGTACTGCCATATTTCCATCAGCGTAAAGGTTGTGGGTCTCACGGCAAAGTGAAAATGGCAGACACCTTCTACACGCAGAGGAACAGACCTTTTGTGCACGACTGACCTAAGGTTGATGAATTTGATGAATCTGTGCTACTGCTTGGAAACAGATCTTGCTGGATCCGAAGATGCGGGAAACGTTTTGTATTATGTACAGATGTGTTTTAATTCCAGTTGAAACTACAATATCTGATTTCCATAAAATGCAATTTTCTTTTCTTTTGAAACAGGAGCAGGACATATCAAAAGGGTCATTTTGTCATCAGCCTTACTTGCGTCACATCTATGAATTAAGATTTGCTATGCTAGAAGTACAGTAGATTCTCATTCTAGAGAACATTGGACTAAAACTCTGTAGTGCAAGATGAGTCATCAAAAATTGTCCCTTTTTTTTTTTTTTTAGAAAAGAAAGACTGAATGTTATGAGTACACATTTAAAATTAAACTAAGATGATCTAAATATAATACACTACCCTTCAAAAGTTTGAGGGCACTAAGATTTTATTACTTTTATTCAGAAAGGATGCAATAAATGGATAAATTGATGACACAAAAGTGACAGTAAAGACATTTACTGTATAATGATACAAAAGATTTCTATTCCAAATAAATGCCGTTCTTTATTCTTATAGTTCTATATAAAGAATCCGGGGTGGAAATGTATCATGGTTTCCACAAAAATATTAAGCAGAACAATTGTTTTCAACATTGATAATAATAAGAATTGCTTCATGAGCAACACGTCAACATATAATAATATTTTTTCACTATAATATTACATATTTCGGAAAGATTATGCAACACTTAAGTCTGGAGTAATGGCTTTTTAATCTATTTGTAAAAAAATTCTGTTATTCAATTATGAATTAAAAATTAGGAAATAAACTACAACAAATACAAACAATAAAAAAAAAAAAAAAAAGAATAAAAATACAAAAAATCAAAATCAAATCGAATTTAAATATTTACAATTTAAAATTATATGAATTGTGCCAAGTTCTAAATTGCCAAATAAATAAATACCACTATAAAGCAATATATATATATATATATATATATATATATATATATATATATATATATATATATATATAAAAAGGTCACACTTTAGATCAAGGTGCAATTCTCACTATTAACTAAGTATTAACTATGACTTATGCCTCAAACTCCTAATTACCGCTTATTAATAGTTAGTAAGGTAGTTGTTAAGTTTTGGTATTGGGTAGGATTAAGGGATGTAGAATATGAGCATGCAGAAAAGCATAAATATGCGCTTTATAAGTATTAATAAACAGCCAATATCCAAGTAATTAGCTTGCTAATAAGCAATTAGTTAATAGTGAGAATTGGACCCTAAACTAAAATGTTACCAAAAGAAATGTACTATATATATTTGTGAAATGCAAAACAAGTGCATGTTTTCAAAATTAAGGACCACACTAGCACAAAGACGTCCTCAAAGCAAACAGGCACAGGCAAAAGTTCAATTTCACAGGGCCTTTAAATATCCAACACTACCATGTTGGAAAAAAAGAGAAAAAGGTTTGCTCTATTTCTACCACCTTACCTACATCTAAGCAGCCAAAAAGCATCCTAGAACCTCAAGGTTTGTCCCACAGGCCATGAAGATGCATAAATTAGATATAACATACTCTGTAGGTGACAAAATGATGTGTTTCACTGACCCAGATCCACCTTTGCTCAGCAGGAGTGGGCCATAAACATCTTGGGCATGCACACCCATCATTGGCCCACATCAAAATCTGTCAATAGCACAAAAAAAAAAAAAAATGACAGTGGGGCGACTGGGTGACATCATCCCAAGACTGAAAGAAAACCGCTGTTAGGTAAAAGCATAATTCTGCATTGTCTGATTAGTAGCCGAAGGGTGAGGTGTAAAGATCCCCATCGGATGGGAGAGCTCAGAGCAACATACACGATCAATATATCAATAAGCATTTAAGGGGTCCAGGTTGGACCTCTAATCAGGATTACAGGGCGCCTGCACGGCATTGCCCTCAACAAATCAATTAACAAATGATATGTACTCCATTGATATGTGTTCATCATACCGCTTTATTGAAGATCGGCCCTGCAGCCTGTCACATGCCAGACCAGTCACGGGCCGTTTTGGACCAGCTCAGCAAGCCCTTATCTCCTGACACTGGCGTCGGTTTCATAGACCAGCCATGTTCCAAACAACTGCATTTCCATGCTGTGCCTGCTGGTGTACAATCAAAGAATGTCAGCTTACATTGCGCATTGTTATTCAAATGCCGTCGAGACAATGGGGTTTGATTTCTGGATGCAGGGCCATGAGGCCCAGCTAATCCTCTCCGGGCCATGTTACGGTTTTTCGTCCTGATTCACTCTACATCGTGACGAGTCAGATGGGACACACTCAATGTCTCATCACCTCCCAGCAGCCCTAGCACATAGTCACGACAGTCCAGAGAATTAATTCTTGACTCGGTTTTAATTGGCTTAGCCTTTAAAAGCATTTAACACAGTCTGTTGCGTATGTTAAATACGGGCAGACTTTTGGAAGAGGGACAAACGTGCAGAGGACACTGTTTGGTCAAGTTAAAAAGGAACAGCTGGACTTTTGTTTTCCAGCCATAATTTTTTTTTTACTTCTAAGCAGGAAAAACTGAACGGAGGAGGACATGCAGATAATCCTCCCCATGCGGTCTAATCCCTGCCAGCTCGTCTGAATTTAGAGATAGGCCGAAGCAATAAGAATCCCTATTTCCAGGGAATATTCCGTAGTTTAATACGATAGGTATCTAGGGTCTAATGCAAAATAAAATATCACCAACAAACTAAACTAAATGGATAGATAGCTCATGATTGCGATTATGTGCTAAAACGTCATGGAAATTACTCTGCACAGAACTGCATTGTAAGCACAATAAGTTGTAAGATGCACTTCAATTCGTTTTTGAGCTGAAACTTTGTCTGCATATTTGTCATAACAAAAAACCTTCAGAAAATATGAAATTACTGAAACAATTACTGAGAAACTGTTGACATTGTCTCACACATATCACGCATCTTAAAGTCACCTATCTGCTGCACAAAATCAACATCAATGTCTTAAAGCCACATTAGTGCACAAAGCATAACCTCTCACTAATATATATTTTAGCCTTTTTTTGTCTGTTTGTTTCCAAGAGATGGACCACAGTATGTCCCCTTTAAAAAGCCGCTACAAACAAACCAAGCAATAAATCTATTGTCAGATGTGCATCTTTAACTACAGCAAGTAACATTTTATTTACCATAATAGTTTGTGGATGGTTGTGGTCTTTTAGCATATGCCAGTCCTTCAATTTATTCTTTGTGAAAACTTAAAATTAAAACATTTAAATATACATCCTCAATATGGGTCTTTTTTTTTTAAGGTGTGTACCACTGAGCATTTGCTCATGAACAATTTTTATCTTATCATTTACACTAATATATGATTTTCTAAACAGTTCAATACAAAATAATGCACCTAAACTTTTATATCTCAATCAAGTTGGCTTGCTTCTGTTTAAATATTTAGTGTTTTATGATAAATGAATACAAAATGGTTAGACTTAGAAACTATCTTTCAGATTGGTAAAAAAAATAAAACATTCAAAACAACCATTTGTTTAAACAAACAAAACCATTTAAGCAAACAAACAACCTTTTTTTAAACAAACAAAAACAACCAACCATTTGTTTAAACAAACAAACAAACAAACAAACAAACAAACCACCATTTGTTTAAACAAACAAACAAACAAACAAACAACCATTTGTTTAAACAAACAAACAAACAACCATGTTTAAACAAACAAAACCTTTTTTAAGCAAACAAACAACCATTTGTTTAAACAAAAACAACCAACCATTTGTTTAAACAAACAAACAAACAACCATTGTTTAAACAAACAAACAACCAACCATTTGTTTAAACAAACAAACAAACAAACAACCATTTGTTTAAACAAACCAACCATGTTTAAACAAACAAACCAACCATTTGTTTAAACAAACAACCATTTGTTTAAACAAAAAACATTTGTTTAAGCAAACAAACAAACAACCATTTGTTTACACAAACAAAAACAACCATCCATTTGTTTCAACAAACAAACATTTGTTTCAACAAACAAACAACCATTTGTTTAAACAAGCAAACAAACAACCATTTGTTTAAACAAACAAACAACCATTTGTTTAAACAAACAAACATTTGTTTAAACAAACAAACAAACAAACAAACAACCATTTGTTTAAACAAACAACAAACCATTTGTTTACACAAACAAAAACAACCAACCATTTGTTTAAACAAACAACCATTTGTTTAAACAAACAAACAAACAACCATTTGTTTAAACAAACAAACCAACAAACCAAACATTTGTTTAAACAAACAAACATTTGTTTAAACAAACAAACAAACAAAACCATTTGTTTAAACAAACAAAGAAACAAACCATTTGTTTAAACAAACAAACAAACCATTTGTTTAAACAAAAACAAACAAACAAACAAACAAACAAACAACCATTTGTTTAAACAAACAAACAAACCACCAACCATTTGTTTAAACAAACAAACCACCAACCATTTGTTTAAACAAACAAACAAACAACCATTTGTTTAAACAAACAAAAACAACCAACCATTTGTTTAAACAAACAAACAAACAACCATTTGTTTAAACAAACCTCCAACCATTTGTTTAAACAAACAAAAACAACCATTTGTTTAAACAAACAAAACAAACAAACAAACAAACAACCATTTGTTTAAGCAAACAAACAACCATTTGTTTAAACAAACAAACAAACAAACAAACAAACAAATAACCATTTGTTTAAACAAACAAACAAACAACCAACCATTTGTTTAAACAAACAAACAACCATTTGAATGAGTTAATGAATGAATGAACAAACGAATGGACGAAAATAAATAAAACATTCATTTGAATGAATGAGCGAGCGAACATTTATTCAAATAGATAAATATTCAAATAAAAGAAAGCGCAATTAATCATTAGTAATATAGTAAATATAAAAAGTGCAAACGTTTGATGATGTAGTTATATTGCATGCAATAAGTGGTTCTAACAACTATCTTCACTACCAGTCCAATCCAATCACTCTTGACCAGAAATTTGCTAAATTTCTTTGCAAAACTAAACTTGCAATTTTATAATAATCTAGCAGTCACCTAACATATTACAACCATGACAACTGTCTCAAGAGGATTTTATTGAACAGACCAGCACAACCATAGTACAAATTGAATGAGTCATGGACCTCCATTTCAACAATTAAATCAAAATGGTACAATAATGTTGTTATTTTTTTCCTGCTATCTGGTCTAATTCTGATTTAAGCATAATACATGTGCATTCACTTACTAATAACCCCAACAGTAAACACAGATCAATACATCAATCTAACATTTGAGATCTCACACAAGGAATCAAGCAAGGACAAAAAAAATGAAATAATGCAGACTGACCTTTGAGGGGCTCGCTGATCAAATCAGAATTCAGCACTGGCAAGACGGAAACTTTATTTGCAGGTCAGGGTGAATACTATTAAATACCCCAACAAAAATGACCTTGACTTTTTGATGTTGTGGTGTAAAGGTCAAGAGCTTGGCTATCTTCAGGCTCTTGTGCAAAGAGAATCTGTGTGTAAATGTAGAAAGACTGCAGAGCTGAGTAAACGCATGTTGTATCAGCATTATAAGCAATGCAGATCCTTTATAGTCTCTATGCTATGCCAAACATTGAATTCGTTTTAATAAGAAGTCCACTCAATCAAGGGAAAAATTATTTAGACTGTTATTGGAAGAGAGCTCATTTTTTGACCAAAAATCAACTTTTTTTTTTCTCTGCAACACAAGGTTTGGACTCGGTCTCACTGCTCACAGGGAGACTGAAGCAAAATTGCATGTTTTCACCACCACCCACCCCGTCTATCTTCCCCCCCAAAGCAAATGAGGCCCAGACAGGAATCAGCAGAGGAGATTCACACCGCATGAATCCGTAATACATCAACACCGGCACGCCACCGGCAGCCATGCTGCTTCAGAAATTGCATTTTACACTTGTGTGAAAAAAAGGAGCCAGTGGTTATAAAATACCAAAACCGGGAGAGGAAAAAAAAAAACCTGATGACATGGGTTGCAGAGTGATTCACAAATCTATGTTATGATTATAATATCAAAAATATCAAATAATATTTAAAGAAAATTATCAGTCAATCATAAAATAGGGACATTATTACAGACTGGTTTGGGATCATTAAAATATGTTGTATATTATTTTATATACATGTATGTATATACACATGTTTATATTTTTATTGAAATTAATTAATTTATTAATTATTTTTATTCAGCAAGGATGCATTAAATAACAGCAAAGAAATGCATTTCCATTTCAAATAAATGCTGTTCTTTTGAATGTTCTATTTAATAAAGTAGTACAACTGTTTTCAACATTGATAATAATAAATATTTTCTGAGCACCAAATCATCATATTAGAATGATTTCTGAAGGATCATGTGACTGAAGACTGGAGAAATGATGCTGAAAATTCAGCTTTGCCATCAGAGGAATAAATTACATTTTAAAATATATTAAAATAGAAAACAGCTATTTTAAATTGTAATAATTTTCATAATATTACTGTTTTTACTGAATAATCTTATTCAAATCCATAATTTTAATTAATTTTAAATTTTAACCAAAGTTTTTCCAAGGATCTGGCATCCCAGAGATCCTACCTCGATTATCTTGAGCACTTATTTTTTCTTATTCAAACAATACTCCTTTTCCATATTTAAAAATTATTATGTACTAAATTAAATTTATTCACTTTTTTTTTTAGTTTTCAGTGAGATTTAGTGTGTTTTAATTAAAAAGAAAAGATATTACAGATTTATAATATTGGCCATTTATCACTTATATAACATGAACAGCCAGAATTGGAGAGAATTTAATTGGACAACAATATGTAAAATCTCCCAAATAAAACCGCAAAAAAAAGCTAACACACCAACTAACAGAAAAATAATACACAAGCTGGAAATATACTAGACTTAAGATGAAAAAAGATGCCTCCACAAGTCATTTTATCTCTTTATATCTGCATATGATAAAACTCTTCACATGAACATGCAAATGCATAACCGAATCATGCCTCACAGTGTTTGCAAATTGTCCCCATCACTCTAATGTCCAGTTGGACTGGATTGTTTCTCATTTTGCATAACAGTGGCAGTGCTCAATATCCATATACATCTACATTTAAACAATGAAACTATCAGGTGAGCAACAGCGCCAGGACAGCAAGTCAATACGACTATGAAAGATCTCCAATAATCAACACAATTAAAGTCACGGCATCTCTGATACATCTGCCTATCTTACTGGCAGCTGCTGCTTTCAATCACTGCATATCAACCCTAAAGTAAATCATCACTCCAAATGAAACCAGCATTATCACTGAAGAACACACAACTTTATCCAGACCTGCCCTTCATGCGTATTCTAAGAGAAACGGACAGCGGTTACCAGCACAGCGTCACACAGTCTTCATCCATTATCAATTAATAAAATGAAGCTCATAAATCAAATTTGAGGGACAAAAATTCAAAACTTGGTTGGCGCACATTAAGATGCAACCAGACTGATGAAAATGATTAACGTGGTGGATTAAAATATTGACGTTTCTATAGAGAGGTTTGCCACTACAGAACAGGCCTCTCGGTTTGATTTCCTCAGCGAGATCCCTGTCAACGACTGTACGGCACTGTTATAGCAATCAATGCGAGTCTGGCCTACAAACACAGAGCTGTATTTTCTGCCCCTGTTGCCATTGAGCATCTGTGCAAAGTGAGCCATTATACGGCATCATGTATAAACATATTAGCAGGCCGAGAGGGGAATAAATCTCCTCTCTTTTCACTTGCACACGTTCTATTTCCATAATATGTTTTATTAGATTTTTTTTGTGCACGTCTGAGTTTTGGGCAAAGATGACGTCCCCTCCAGCACAGGCACTTGGAGAGGTCAGTCCCAGGTCAGGACCAAATTGGCAATGTACTGAGCGATACAAGCTTCACAGCTTGCAATTAATGCAAGAAAGATTAATTTATAACATGTGGGCGCTTTTAACAATCTTAACTGTGGAACATGCAGAGCTAGGTTTTTTGAAAAGAAATAAAACAATGGCAAAATTAACATGAATAAATAAATAAATAAATAAATTAGAGGTATTAAAGTTCTTTTCTGTGTAGCTGCTTTGTCTTAAAGGGACAGTTCACATAAAAATGAAAATCTGTCATTGTTTATTCACCCTCACGCTGTTCTAAACCTGCATGACCTGCTTTGTGCACAAAATAAGCTATTTATCTGATGTTTTTCCTCACAATAAAAGTAGATGGAGATCAGTGACAGCTAGTCACCATTCACTTCCATAACATAAAAAGAGCAGCACAAACCTCCGTTTGTGTTCCACAAAAAATAGTGCCACAGGTTTGGAATGATATGAATGCGAGTAAATAGTAACTTTTTTGTGTGTGTGTGTGTGTGTCCTGAAACACTGGCTCTATCATCAATGGTATGAGTTTGGGGCATGATTATATTTCTCCAACTAATGGAAGACAAGGGGAGTGGTCAGGAAACCTGTTTAAAAAAAGCTTGAAATCAATTCAATAAATCAAATCAATAGAATCTGACTTGATTCTTACCTTGCTATCCACCTTATTTTTAACCTAAGAGCAGACGTGGACATTTTTAACTTCCACTTCCAGTTACTTTAGCTGTACAAAAACAGTTTGTTATGCTTCTTGATTTTGATTTTGCAAACTGGTAATGGTCATATTATTTGAATTTATTATTGTAATCAAAAACACACTGGACTGCTCTGCAGTTTGAATTCATCTAGTTATTATAGAGACTAAAGAATCAGAAGTCTTGCACATTCAAGAAATAACCAAGCTCATTAGAAAAACGTTCCTCCACCTACATTTTTGTGAAACTCTAAAACACCTACACATACAATTCACTTACAAAAAACTTTAATTCTTGTTCACACAAATTATTACAGGGGTAGATTATTGATTAACTCTTTCCCCGCCATTGACAGAATTTTATGGCTTCCCGTGTTTTCACTGTTATACGGTAGGGGGCACTATTACGCACCTTCTGAAAGAGTACTGAATTTCTGGATCAAAACACAGACAAAAAAGGAGCAGAAACAAGCAATAAAAGCATTGCTTATGCATGTTGTAGACTTTTTTTTTCATACATTTTTTTTTTAACGATTTTCACAGCTTTTTGTTCAAAATGTTGTTTTTTTTACCCACATTCAAGTGTTGATAAAAAAAGAATGCATGGTGCTAAAAGTTTGTTTGTTTAAAAGCAGAGGGTCTGTTCCTTCTTTTAAATGTATATTGCATGTTCAGATATTTATACAACAAAATATTCTGGGGGCCATGAAAATTTTGTGAAAATTATCAAAAACACTGGCGGTGACTGGCAGCTTTATAAAAAAAAGTTAATAAAGACTTATTTTTGTGTGGTTTGTTGCACTAAACTATGCTATGACCACAAAACACATGATTTGAAAACTACTACATTTTGACGTTTGCATCACATAACCAGCTCCATACAGTATGACTTTTCTGACAGCAAACTTGCTCAGTAGCTCACCTGGAACAGCATGCGGAGAGTGATGCGAAGCGTTCGGATGCAAGTCCTGTTAAACACAAGTCACGATTAAAGAGCTCCAAGACTTGTAAAAGCAAGCCAAAATGGCATGGCTCCTTTAGCAAACACATTTTAATCTTAAGTTTGCTTTTGTTAACACTGTTGGTTAGGTTTAGGGTAGGGTTAAGTGTGGGTGCCTTCACCGGACATTTCATTTTCAAACTGCCACAATATGCACAACAAGCAGGATATTCACGTTGATCTGTTTTGGATAAAACTGAATGCGCTTTCACTTTGAAAGTGTCGCAAAAAACACAAGCAGCACTGTAATATTTTGCAGAAATGCCGCCACGTGCTAATTTTTCCAATGAGCCTGTTGGAAACTTCCGCACAGAAAAATAAGGTGGGTAAGACTTCAGATATAATTCAAAATGATTTATTAAATATGTAATAAGTAAACATACACTTGTATAATATAATAAATATACAGATATATCTAGTAATTAAGCTGATTTGGATGAAGCTCGTTTTCAAAGCAAGCTTGACAGCGCATCAGACACATGTCAAATACAGACCTGTTTAATACTCTGAGATATTTTAACGTCTAATTAAGCTCATTAACAGCTGATTAGCGATTGCCTTGCCTGTGGCAAAATAGGGCCTCCCATCATTTGGCCGGCTTGAGTTAGCTGGCAGGGGAATAGGGCGTCCAGAGCTTAACAGGCCTGCTTTTGTCCACACTGACAAGCAACATGAGGCGGCCAATGCCGTTTTATTAATTAGTCCCTTTGAAAGTTGAGCCATGTGGCTACACACATTACGAAATTTGTGAGGCTTCTCCACACATACACACTTCTCCATCTCCCTCGCTCTCCCTTTATTTCTCTATGAACGACTGAGGGATGGTGGCCAATCATTACAGATGAGCCGTTCTTTCATAGCGTGACCTTTGTGAGTCTGCTTATTTCAAGCACGCCCATGCAATGACTAGATTTACCAGGCTTTCCCTTTTAATTAAACACAAATGAGAACATTTGCTTTGATGAAAATGAGAAAAATCTTTATTTTCAACATGTAAACAATTAGCTTTGTTTTGCATCGTGCCTGATGTTGACACAGCGAACCCGAGGCAAAGATGCTTTTGTTTTTGTCACGACTTGCCTTGTTTATTTGCCCAATAAACCAATGATATGATCGCACATGTGAGATTATGTTTTGACAAAACACATGTGCGGGGAGCGTTCAGTAGCAGACGAGCTCAGGATTACGTGCTAATGTTAAATCTACATATGGTACAATCAAATAGCTTTAATGGGTCAGTAAATCCAAACTAATAGAGATTATTTCTAATCTGATGAGAAATTAATACTGAATGTGAGGCTGGATTCAAATTGATGCCCAGTTTAGCTCATGAAAATTAACTTGAGCACAATACGCTCTGGCCTTGTTTTTGAACTAAAAACAACTGAAGAGAAACAACAAAGACAGACTGAACATTATTGTAAATGACAGCACTTTCATATTTTTCCCATTAAAATTATGAATCAGTTCATTCCATCACAAACTAAATACCATTGTGGTAATATCATAGGGTCATTTTGAGACATTTTTCTTCCTCTTTTATGCTGTCTGCACCTTACATTCACTGATCTCTCACATCAGCGGTTGCTCAAGACCTTGGGAATCTCCTAATTGACTTCTCACTGAACAAATAATTAGATGAGTTAAGTCATTAAGAGTGTAAAATGAAGTGGTACCATGGAGATCTCAGTGTGACTGAAGACTGTAGCTCAGCGTCGGCCTTCCAGGCACGCAAACCTTTTCTCTTCTGTTTTTCTCGCTCCACAAACGCAATGGAAACAGATCTGATAATCAATCCTATTTGATCCACAGGAAACATCACAACAACACAGACAGAAAAGTATATCAGTGGGCATTATTTTCAAAATGGCTTGCATAAGAAAAGTAACATGTTAAATCCGTTGGCTAAAGCTGCGGTGGGAGGATCTGGCCCACGGAAACAAGACAAAACAAGCACACACAAAAAAAAGTCAGACAGCACAATCAGACAAAATATAGTTCAGATGTTAAAAAAATAAAAAATAAAAAAAAATAACCCAAGAAAGAAAGTGCAATCTCCCAAACAGCACTACAATAATATATAGCGTGACCTCAGAGGAGGTAGGAATATCAGTGCTAGATATTGCAATGCTGAGAAGTCGCCGTGGGATGTAGCCATAGGTGGGAAATTGACTCAGAGGGCAGCACACCTGCTGTTCATGTGAAGTCCAAAGCCTCTTTGCTCAAGTACCGACTGGCCCAGATCAGATCAACAGCAGCAGGACAGCCAGAGCGGGGGATATATTCTGATGAAAGCTTCACCTTATCATTTGTAAGGTGGAACTAGTCAAATCCTGGGTGTTCTCATCAACACTAGAAAGAAACGTGTTGTTTAGAGCAGTGTTTCTCAACTGGTTTTGCTTCAGGACATTGGAAATCAACTTGCACCCCAACACAGTACCAAAATTGTTTATCATACAAGAGAAAACCGAAATGTCAAGCAACCTGTCCATATGAGGTTCTAACCAATTTGCCTTGCTTCTGCCCTGTGACAGATGAATTTGCAGCGAAATACTGTAGATCAGTTTCTCTCAACTTAAATGACACCCAACAGTACTCAAATTTGTATCATACAAATGTAAACTAAAAATCAAACACTCAAATGTATTAATATTCTAAAACAGAATAGTCTGATTAGACTATGTATGAATCAGGATGCAATAATGTTAACATTTTAATCAATTTTAATTTTAATCTAAATAACTAAAAACTAAAACTCAATCGTTTTAAATGCTACATGTCAATTTAGCCATCACAACATTATAAATGTACATTATGAAAAATTGATATTTTGAGATTTGCTTTTGACAGTGTTACATTAGTGTTTTTAAAGATTAACATTAGATGTCATTTAAAAGTCATGAAAATACAGTACATGTAAAAAATTAGGAAAACAAACGTACAATTAAATATCCGAAATTGACTGATACAATACAATATTATTGATTACAGATATGTTATATATACAGTATTTTACATGCCTATACATGATAATATATTTAGTTGCATTTTGTTGTTTGCATTTAGCATTTTGAGATTCTACTTAATCAGTTGTTCTCAACAAAAAAATGTATTATATCATACAAAAGTGAACGAAAATTCAGAGTCTGATTAGACTCAAGTCCTTTGACGTTAACTAAAACACAATGAAATGCATGATTAGAGATGCAAACAAATGCATTTCCAATAATTATTTTAATATTATGGCTAATGACAATAAATGGCCAATATTAAAATACTATTTTAAAAATTCAAATACCATTTTATTTTTAAGTCAAAATAAATAAAAAAAAACACTTTCAAACAAATATTGTTGATAAGCGATATAGTACTGATATATTATGCATCCCTATGCATGAGTTGCATTTTATTAGCATTTTGCACTGTTTTTCCCCCTGCTGTTAGAACAGGACAAACTGACAGCCTATTTTTTGAGGTTGAGAACCACCGTTTAAGAATATATCTGTGCATTAGATATAATTTGAGTGTGCGCAAATGCTTCATTCTGTCTGATTTGGCTCATTTAGTCAATGTTCCCACTTCACAAGGGCTAAAACGACAGAGCCAAACTAGTAATCTACATTATTCTGTGCTGTAGTGGAAACAGAAATTATCAGTTATATATATAACACACCACAACAGATTGTTGGCCATGTGAAAACCATGAGTATCCAATCACACAGGGACTATAAATCATTGATACGAGTCAATCTTGCACTCGCTTTTGCAACCACGTCTGGCAAAAACACAGTGGACTTCAAGCTTCAGTTCAAGCAAAATGGTGATGGGTGAAATTCAAAAAGCCATAATACTGTAGATGCTTAGATTGCGCAAGTTATACAAGCAGAAAATGGTGATGAAATGCTGCTTTGAATTTGTACATTGCCAGGCTGAAGAACTCAAACTCTGTGACACAGAAACGGATTTGATTCATTTGATCTGTCTTTAGCGTTTGCTTTAAAGGGATATTCACCCAAAAATGAAAATTATACCATGATTTACTCACCCTCAAGCCATCCTACGTGTATATGACATTCTTCTTTCAGACAAATACAATCGGAGTTATATTAAAAATGTCCTGGCTCTTCCAAGCTTTATAATGGCAGTGAATGGCAGCCCAAAATTTGAAGCCCAAAAAAGTGCATCCATCCATTATAAAAGTAATCCACATCCATATTTAACACGTTATAAAGTAAAATATCTAGCTATCTAGTGTTCAACTTATGGAGAAAGTGTAGCGCCTCTCAGAGTTCAAAATGCTTACGCTTCGTCCAACGTCATACGTCGCGCCAGTTACGCTTTTTTCGTAAGTTGAATACGGAAGGCGGTCCGCTGGAAGCTAGATATTTTACTTTATAACGTGTTAAATATGGATAATTTTCTTACACAAACCCATCGATTCGCTTCAGAAGGACTTTATTAACCCCCCGGAGCGGTGTGGATTACTTTTATAATGGATGGATGCACTTTTTTGGGCTTCAAATTTTGGGCTGCCATTCACTGCCATTATAAAGCTTGGAAGAGCCAGGATATATTTTAATATAACTCCAATTGTATTCGTCTGAAAGAACAATGTCATATACACCTAGGATGGCTTGAAGGTGAGTAAATCATGGAGTAATTTTCATTTTTGAGTGAACTATCCCTTTAATAATACATTAACACTTGCATAAATGCGGGAATTGCGCAAACATAAATAGCTAATTAAATATCTATCAAAGAAAGTTTCTGATATTGCAGATGTCTTGTGCATTAAAAGATGTTTAGTGTTGATGATACGGCTACCACAATCATAACTTGAGGCCCATTATTAATAAGCCGTTCATTAAAACTGACTGAACGGGTAAAAAAATAAACCGACCTTTAAGTTACTAGACTCTTTACACAAGTCTCACTCGCGGGTTTAGTTACGAGGCTTTAATTTGTGTGCGCCGTTAGGATAACGGTCTATCGCCGAGCCTGAACACGGAGGAGAAACAAACAATGAACAACCATAATCTAGAGCTTGAATTGCAGGTCACCGGGGGGCTGCTTGCGCTGCCTCCCAGTAAGTGTTGTGATGTCAGCTCCTTTACACACTCGCCATCCATCTTACTGAAGCAATGGAGTCCACTGCGAAAAAAGAGAGAGGGAGAGAAAAACAATGGCTGAACGTATGTTTAGGGAAATAAATGAAATCTGAGGGTAAAGTACTCCTCCCCAGATGCGGAATTTTTGACACAGAAATGGGAAACAAATGACGTAGGGGCCCCGCTAGGCCACAGCAAGACAGCTGGGGGAACAAATGTCCTCTGATCTAAATGCCCTCTGGTTTTAAGTGTCTAACCTACGAGCATTACGCCAGGGCTGGCTAGCTGCGGGAGAAAGGCTAACGCAAGCCATTATGCTCCTCTGCTCTTTACCTCTGCAAAGGAGACGAGAGAGAGAGAGAAGACAATGGAACTCATCTTCTGCTTTCCACACAGCACCTGAAGCAGAGCATGTCTTATTCCTCGCCTGAGGCCTTCCACCCCGTACAGGCTCGGATCACACCAAACAGTTCATCTTTAAAGCACGTCGCATGGAGACTCCGCAGTCATACTGATACCCAGGCTAAAGGTGCGAGGCTCTAGCACGCCTTTCTATCCCAGCATGCTAAGCTCAGGAAGATACAGGCTCTTAGATGAACACCCAGCAGCCACATATGTTATAAATAATGTCTGAGACCCATATAAATACATTGTTAGCCATATCTGAAAAGAGAAAAATAGGGTTTTAAAGAAACAAATTGACAAGATCATGCTTTTTCCTAAATCCATAACCCTAAATATTAAACCACTAGGCCTATTTAATGCACCATTTTAATGCATTCAACCTGAAATAAAGACTCCATCTAAAGATAATTCCAGATTTATTTGTGCTATTTTTTGGTAAACTATATAATTTAACAAAGTTTGAAAACCCTCCTCTGCAAATAATTAATAAAATGTTCGGCATTCCAAATATAACTTACAGTGATGACCTCATTGTAATATTGGCATACTGAATTCTGATTGGTCTTCATTCTCACATCTACCTGTATTTGCATATCAAATTGTGATTGGTCTTTTCTTTCTTAGCTGCCTTTAGACTGTAAAGATGGTGTTGCAGTGTGAAACCTAAGCCAGCTCAAACTTTAACACACTCCTTTTGCTGCCATACAAGCATTGGTATTTACTTCAGGAAGTGCAGTCTAGTTATGAATAAGCATCTTGAATTGAATAATACAGTGACTTGCACTGATTCTATCATTTCAAACCTCTTTGATTCTTCCTCTCAGTTTTGTATCTGGCCTCCCAGTCTTCAAAACGGTCTCCTCTCCCACCACCATCATCATAAATTAAAGATCTTCACAGCAGCTGATGTAATTAAGCATGTCGTCTTCACACTTCTCCTACAAGGCTTCTCTTTGTTCTCCAACAGAGCATCTAACCTTCCCTTTTAGTCATGAGCCATCTAAATGGGAGTGAATCTTATCCTTCATAAATGCTGTGACAAGCTCGCCATATTTTAACCATGTAAGATATGATAATATGAACCCTCTGTCAAAGGAGCATCATGGGAAGCAGTTGTACTGAGTTTCATTTAGGATTTTTCTCTCTTCTAGCCATTTCTTGTATATAATACTGCTCATAAATCAGATAAAAAAAATTCACACTGTTCATCATACGAACAAAATATCACTTCAAGCCAAGGGGGATTTTCAAGAATAAAGAAAGAAATGTGTTGTGTTAGTGTTCTCACAAAGGAAAAACTCTAAATATGATCTCAATTCTGGACGAAATATAGCCGACTAAAAAATTTTCGGCAAAGACCCAAGGACTAAAAATATTATTTGAAATGTTTATCCATAAAATACACAAATACATAATAATAATAGCCACATGGAAATATAAAATGTTACATATAAATGAAAATATTCAAAATGTCAAACTTTATATTTGATAAATATATTTAAAAAAAATAAATATATATATAAAAAAATTAATAAAAAATAATATAAATATATAAATATAAATATTATATAAATATAAATATTATATATATATATATATATATATATATATATATATATATATATATATATATATATACAAATTTACACATGAAAATATTAACAAAAACTGAACAACTGGTCTAACCAGCAGGGGGGAAAAATGAATACATGTATATGTGCACAGCACCACAAACACTATAAAATTGTATTTTTAAAAATATATATATTAAATATTTATACAACGTATGCATTGTCTGCTGTTCTGTCTGGTTTGCAGCACTGCATTCTGAAAGTCATTGTCTTGTTAAAGGCTGGTCCTAAAGCACTTCTAATTTCCACGGTCTACCTATGCCTCCTATTGGCCTGTTTCATTCAGTCACCCTACACTGCATGCTGAGCTCAATCTAAGAGAGCAGAAAGACAGCGAGAAATAGAGGTGGGTGGGGGGGGGCAAGAGGAGGGAGATGAGGTTAAGAGAGAAAGAGAGAAAGAATGATATCTCATGAATGTTGACCACTGTCTCCTTACATAAATCTGCACATTAAGTACAATAAATGAGGCTTTTGCCGCTGAGACCTGGAGAATGGAGTCTGATTCAGTAATGTCATTTAAAAGCATTCACATCAGAGGAGATGGCGGTCCCAGATTAAGGAGCCCCAGTTATCATCAAGCTTGGTGCATCTCACACAGTCCAGTGAATGATAGCTCCCAAACACAGCAAAACATGATAAGATAAGCCACACTTAGATTTTAAATTACCTTTGCATCATGCGTCTTCTTGAAACTGAATTTCTACATGTCTTATGATTAAAAGAAACATAAAAGTGACTCAATACGGTTTACTATTAAAAAATACTGTATATACGTACACAAATATATGAGAGTAAACAAAGAAAAATAATAGTGTTAACAGTACACGGTGAGGATATGGCTTTAAAAAAAAAAAACCAACAAACACTTCAATTTAATTTATTCATAATCCTAAAATCTTGATATTAAAATCAGTTACTACGACTGAACTTTTTCATACTGATGAGACAAAGTGTCTTGTAAATCCATTTGTATTGTTAAGTCTGTCCCTGTTTATTTTGTAACTTTGAGCCCAAAGAGCCCACGTTAATAAACACAAAATTATAAAATATTATTTGTTAACTGTTATTAAGCAGCACAACTTTTTTCAACATTGATAATAAGAAAATGTTTCTTGAGCACCAAATAAGCAAGTTAGAATGATTTCTGAAGGATCACGTGACACTGAAGACTGGAGTAATGATGCTGAAAATCTCAAGAATAATTCAAATATTAAAAAGTACATGTAAAAATATTTGAAAATATAGTTGAAAATATTACAGTTTATACTGTACTTCAGATTAATAAATGCAGCCTTGGTAAGCATAAGAGACTTCTTTCAAAAACATGAAAAAAAACTTTTGAACAGTAGTGTGTGTGTGTGCGTGCGTGCATGACCTGAAATTTATGTATTGGCTTCATAACAAAAGATTAGTGCTGTCAAACTAAATAAAAGTTTGTGTTTATATAATATATGTGTGTGTACTGTGTATAATTATTATGTATATATAAATACACACACATGCATGTATATACTTAAGAAAAATTTGTTGTATTTATATTTAAAATATTTATATTTATATATAATATAAATTATATAAATATATATACAGTATATGCATGTAAATATTTCTTAAATATATACATGTATGTATGTGTATTCAAATATACATAATTATACACAGTACACACATATATTATGTAAACAAACTTTTATTTTGGATGCGATTAATCACAATTAATCATTTGACAGCCCTACAAAAGATGATCAGACAAGCCGCATTTTTTAAAATATAAAATATACAGGTTTTAACTAAAAAAGTGAGTGAACTTAAAAAAAAAAAAATTTAAAAAAAAAAAAGTTAAATTTAATTTAAATCTTAATTCTAAAATCTTAAGGTTCTGATCATTTCCATCGGATGAGAGGATCCAGACTTCACAATGCAAATGGATTTACAAGACACTGTGTTTCAGCTTTTATTTCATATGTTTTGCAACATATTCCAAAATGCACATTCCAAAATATATCAAAATGCACATATTCCATCTGGACCTTTTGGATTAAACAAAAGCACAAGACTATTCTGAGCTTCATACATGACCAGTGAGGACCTCAGTGTGAAGTCACCAAACGCATATGCATTCAGCATTAGGGCCGAAACACCGTGCATTAGTATAGTAATAAATATTGATGCACGCTAAGAATGACAGCATAAATGTGTGGAATCAGAGGGATTAGAATGTTTGAAGAAATGAAGCATGTAATGACGCTAGATTCACCTCCATTATTTTCAGCCTGCCACAATTCCTCCATTACTTCACTTAAGAGGCCACATCAAAGATGCAGCTGACGCCTTTGAAGCATGTATCGGAAACTGAACTCTCAATGGCCCCATTTTACAAAGCTTGACTCCAGGATCCCACTAAGTTCCAAGAAGCATATGACCCTCCCATTAGGCGGAACACAAAAAAAGGGTCAGGCACCATTTTTGCACTTACAATACAAGAAACTTTTTAAAAATTCCCCCACAAACCCCCGCACATTTCCATTGGTAATGAGTAAAGCGTTTGTGACTCTTTTTGCAGGGGCGATAATTAATGTCCCTCTTTTCAAAGGCGTTTTTTTTTTTTAAATACTCATCTCTGCTAAACCCCTCTTTCTGCACTGAACTGCTGGTTTTTTAAAAGAGTAATCCCACTATTGTTGAACCTGAACAGAAGGTGAGAGCCAACGAAGCACTGAAGTGGCAAGAGACAAAAAAAAATTGGGTAATCTGAGTCATCAGAAATCAAGACAGTGATCTATGCGACCGATTCGATTCCCTCTTGACACCCGGTCGCGGTGGCTCTCCACTCGCCAGCTCAAGCTCAGACCGCATGCAGCGTGTGCCATCCAAACCAAACTCAAACTTAGAGGTTGATAAGCTAAAGTGTATTGGATTTGGTAAGAGTTAGTCGATTGTTTCTGGCCCCTGGGTGGTGGTTTATGGTAATGTTAGTATCAATACAAACAAAGGCCATACAGCTGTACAAAGCACATCAAGGAAATGAAAGACAAGGCTGCCTCTGTCAGTGCAGTGTACAATAAAAGAGGGATTTAAAGGCAGGCCGACCGATCACTGGGGAGCAACAAAATGAATGAACTGTAGAAATGCTCCGAGTTGATCCTTTTCACTAGCGGTTTAGGGACTAGCTAATGGTCGAGGCTGCACTCGGGACGGAAAATATATAACCCAGACACGTTCGGGGCATCACAAAGGTCAGGAAAGGGTGAAACCGAGGAGACAGGGTGATAGGGATCCTGTCATAAAATGCCGTTATTGAGAGAATAAGTGATGAATTTCTGTAAGCCATTATATAAAACATTTCTGATTAGGAAGCCGTCGTCAGCCATCAGGTGAGAAATTTATATAAGGGTCAAATCTGAAGTGCAATCAATACGCTGTTTGAATTATTTAATGACAATTAAATGAAGGACGGGGTGCTTCAAGGTGAGAACAACTATTCATTTATGAAAGATATGTTGCGGATTAAAAAAAAATGAAGTATAAATAGATCACACATTTACTGAACGAACTCCGAGTGATCGATTACTTTTAGTTTTACCTTAAAATCACGCAAACAAAACAAAACACTAAATCAACATCATCCTGTACATCAACTATGAAATGGAAAATAAACATCCTTGTGTTGACATTACAGTATTAAATTCTTAAGACCGGTCTGGTGAAGAAACACAAAGAGATTGGAGCACTTGATCCATATGAAGGGTTTATGACAAATCTCTATTATCCACATAAACCCTTTCTTTTGTCCATTTCAAAATGTCCTCATTATTAAAATCTGACAAAATAAAAATAGTATTTATGCTGATGGCTTAAATTGCATTGAAATTAAGATACTTATAACTAAGAGCTTAAAATCCCTCAATAAAAGCTCCTTACAATTGCAAATTTATACTGTATTATTATTTTTCTACTTATATTACTTAAAAATGCTCATCTTGTTTCATTTCATCTCCCTCTTTCTCATTTCTCCTCTTTTTATAGGTCTGTGTCTCGAATTATACGCAAATTACACCTAAAAGCAATAAAAAGGTCATCTAAAATGGCTGTTTTTAAGATTGAATCATGAATTTCAAGGACCTATGAACGCAAGCCGTCATTATGGTCCATTTCCCAGCTTATTTCCCCGATATACATCTCCTGACCTGTATTCAAAATTCATAGTTCCACAAGTGACATGAGCATGTCTTGGACATCTGAGAAGTAAAGGCTTATTCCTGACCTGGTCTCCATGGCAACCCAGTGCTGACTAGTAGCTGGCAGGTTTTGACACTGATGAGAAATGTTGTAGGTCTGGCTGTCTTTGTTGAGCATTATATGTTTACATGTAAACTAAAATGCAACTAAATCATTTAGAGACGCAAATTAATAGGAAGTTTTAAAAAAAATCTGGTTGTACTACAAGGTAACCCTATAATTAATAAATATATAAAAATATATATATATATATATATAAATAAATAAATATATATATATAAATAAATAAATGAATAAATAAATATATATATATATATATTTTTTTTTTTTTATTTATTTATTATTTTTTACTGTGACAAACATATGTCAAAAAAATCCATTGTGAGTGCAAATTGTTGTCTTCAATTAAAAGGAAAAAAAATCATGAAATATGAATTAATATATTGATATCAATATATTAGAAAAAAATAGATGACATATTTGATTATGATATATTTGGAGAAGAAGAAAAAAAAAAGAAAAAAAAAATCAATGGATTTAGCTTGCTTTTTATACAGGCCATCATACTGCAATTCATAATTATTTACCAACCTAGAGTCCTAAAATTAGCATTTTGATTGATACTGACCCTGTTCAGGTTCAGGTCAATATCACTTCCATTTCTAAATCAATTCAGGAGATGCACTGAAAATGAATTGACTGCTGAATTCCCCTTTGGTTTCTGTAAAAATGTCCAAAAAAAAAAAAATCAGAGTTCACCTCTTGAATCTAATTTACCTTCTTTCTGAATAAGCATACTCGAAAGTTCTTAATGACAAATAGACAAGACATTAAGATAATATATGTAATAATATGTGATCCTCCTAGCAGAATCTCGAATGAGACATTTTGCTAAAACCATAATCTGGACTAAAATTCATTAAAAACATCAATGGTCATCTTAGAGGGATGAAAATGGGATGCAAGAGACAATAAATTGTAGGAACAACCCCTCTCCTGCCTCTTCGTAATGCATATGAATTGCCAAAGCTGACCACCGGTACTTGTAAAAGCAATCTGGCAACCCTCTTTCATTTCTCCATCTCGGCCCACAAACCTCCAGCAGTATTAGCGATACTGGGAAAGGTCACATGATAAATGACTGACAAACAAATCAAACCATATTAGCGTGTAGCTTTGTTATCAGCCGTCGGCAGAGATAACAGAAAAATGAAGCTTCTCCCGAATAATTCGGTTGTGTTTTTTGCCTGCTCTGCAGTCTAAATCAGAGGGCGGGATAGAACGAAGGAGAGGAGGAAAAAAAATAAATAAAAAAACAAGGATCTGGCGGTGGCTGTTTGTCTCAGCGCCTGACAGTGGGAGAGCAATAATACGCATTAATGATGGTGCGTGTGCAAGTCTATGCAGCCAGGAGCAGTCAGTCACATTGGCTCCCAGGAGGTGGCAGTGAGCTGGGGTACACTTACACACACAGACACACATATACACCTCCCCAAGGCCCCCAAGGTGAGGGTGACCACTGGCCCCCCGTCCCCTGTCTATCCTTTCAGTCAAATCAGGGTTTTCCAAAAGACTCTGAAGGTTTAAAAATGGCACAGGCGTGTGGAGATGCGGGAAGAAATTTGGAAATGGCAGTTCAGAAACAATCAAGGCGAATTTCAAACGGATTAGCCTGGGAGGTTCTGGGCACGAGTTAGATGCTATCTCAACTTTCCAACTGAAAGTCATCACACAGCCAGGAAAAATCAATCACGTCTCCTCCAGGATGAGAAAAGTAATATGAAAAACAAGTGCAATGGCTGCCATCTGCGCAACACAAAACTGTTCTGCTCCAAAATGAATTGCCATAGATATTTCCTTCCCCTGCTTCCTGCTTTTTATTTGTGTTCCCCGTCAGCCTGTTCTCATTTCTCAGTTGTACTTTTTGTAGTTGTGTACAAGGAAAAAAACTGTTCGGCTGAGAAAATTTTGTAGCTATAGTTAGCACACTATTATTACACAAGCAAATCTAATCATTACTTACAGAACAAAGAAACAACAAAAGACGGACAAACAAGTTCTTTCGGGTGGATACACTTTAAATAGCAAAAAGACTGCACAAATATAGACACATATTGTACTGTGTGCTTTTTTTTCATTATACCATTTATGCAAACTTAGCAAAAGTGTCAGTAATGACATTTATAATGTTCCAAAAAAAGTTTAATGTCAAATAAATGCTGTTCTTTTTAACTTTCAAAGGATCTTGAAAAAAAATTCACACTGTAAACCTGAATAAGTTGGCAAAACTCAATTTGAGGCAATCAGTTGCCGCAATTTTTTTAAGTTAAGAAACTCAATGTTTAAGTAAGCAGAACTGGCAGATTTTTATTTTATACTAATACATTTTAATTGTTCTTAACTTGAAATTTTGGAGTACACCAATTCATACATTTAACTTAAAATTTTCATGTAACCTCAATGTGATCATTTTAATTAGTATAAACTTAGCTAGCTATAACAAGCTAATTCAGAAAATACTAACATGTTAACAATAGCATGGTATAGCACTTGCTGAATGAGTGCAGCAATATAAAGCATTTAACATACTTGCTCTCAAACCAAGCCGAGGTGCACCCCTCGTCACCATGATGGTAACTCTCCAAAAACCCACATTAACACAAACTCTTCTACATTAGCATAACAAAACATTAAATCACTACTAAATCTCCCACTTGACATTAATCTTGCACAACAAAAAAAACATTATATAACACTTAATTTTAGCATTTACTCTCCCTTTCGAGTGCCATGGGCAAAGCATGCTGGGAAATAGAAATCCCAGCTCAGTTTCAGTTAAACTAAAGTGTGTCTAAATTAAAAGAAATAATTTAATAAAACTTAAAACAATGAAACAGTTCAGTTTACTTAAAATATATCAGTTCTGTGAACTTGAAAGAAAAAGAAAAAGTGCTAAATACTCATAAAAGTTAATTTGACTAAACTAATTTGTTTGTTTAATTTAAGTTTGTCCTACTCAAACCAATTAATTATTTTGAGCATTAGGGTTTACAGTGCAGTTTTCACAAAAATGTGAAGCAGCACAACGGTTTTTAAACATTGATATTAATAAGAAATGTTTCTTAAGCACCAAATCGGCATTAGAATGATTTATGTAGGATCATGTGACACTGAAGGAGTAATAGCTGCTAAAATAAAATCAGTTTTGCCATAACAGGAATAAATTACAGTTTAAAAGATATTGAAATAGAAAATTTTAAACTGTAATAATATTTCACAGTGTTACGGTTTTTACTGCATTTTTTGATCAAATTAATGCAGCCTTGGTGAGCATACGAGACTTCTTTCACAAACATTTCATCTTAAATCTTACCGACCCCAAACATTTGAACGGTAGTGTACTTACAATACATCTTTCTTTACATCACCGTATCATTACAGCTGATTCTAAACAATGTGTCTTGCACTGAAATTACCTTGTAGCAACTTTTTCATGTGTTTCCTTTCCATCCTAAACCTGACAGCCTCTTTAAACATGGATTTCAGTGTTAGTGGGCCGGTTTGGGCGCTTTGGGTTATCCACTCCAACTCATGGACATGACCCGAGTGGGAGAGGAAGAGATTATGGCAGAATGAGCGAGAGAGAGGGCGCTCAGGGCCTGAGCTCCCTCACATGAAGCTTTCATTACATGAAGGGCGATCCGCAGAGAAACCTGATTTACCATGGGACTGTGTTCCTGCACCAGAAAGCCAGTGCTCCTGTCAACCTCCATACTGGTATCTCTTACTATAGATGGATGGAAAGAAAGAAAAACAGAACCTAACAGCCCTTGTCAAAGCCAAATACAGTCTTTAGTCCATGTACGGATTTGAAATAATTTCAGTTGTCATTAATGCCAGAAATCAGGCAGTGGCCTGCACTGGTGGAGCCTCGGCAGATGCTAACGAATCATGTGAAGTCATGCATACTTGACATTTATTACATAAAACAATAAGCAGCAAAAACCTTTTGCTGCATAATTACACCATTTAGACAGCATCAGGATCAGATGAAATGAAAGAGATCTGCAGGAAAAAAGGAATTAGTTGCCATCTGCTTTCCTGGAGGGCCTGCCACCACCCCGGAGAGACATCACACATAATGTGAGACTTTAGGAGCTTGGCTTTAACTGGAGAATGACACTAATTCTGGCCAATGTTTATCTCCCCTCACTGAGCAGGACTCAAATGAGCCCTACAGTTCTCGCTCTGATCGTGCTATAGATAGATGTGCTATAGACTCAGCAGGCATTACAGATTAATCTTACCGCAAACTTTTTTAGAAATGTATTAAAACAATGTGTCTTCATTTCAGACTTATGGAAAGCTTAGTTTAACACCACTGTGATATATTTTAACTTAAATTTAAATATGTATTAGACTAAAGTTTTAGTATAAACAATTCCCATAAATCATGGGTGAATCTCAATTGGAGGAACTTCACTGTCCACTATACAAAACAACATACTATACATAACAACAACAACAACAACAACAACCACTGACAATAATAATAATAATTTTAAAAATATAAATAAATGTACATTCAATTCATAATATAATTGTATTACTATTATTATTAAAAAATATTTTAGTTCTAATGATTATAATAGCTTATTTGTGTCAAATTTTTCTCCCAAAACTGAAAAATGTAACTAAAATGTCACATATCATTACATCACACAGAAATAAATATTACAAATCGTCATTTTCACACACAATGCACTAAAATCAAGAAGGTTGATCAAGGCCATGATCAGATCCTTATTCTAGGCCATAAATGATAAATGTTTTAACATTTTTAGATGATTTCATAAAATAGTAAAACATATACTACTATGATTGTTTGTTATCCAGTGGCATAGTTTTGTATATATAAACAGATTAAACAGGTTAAACAGATCATGCAACTTCATATTTATATACATATATATATATATATATATATATATAAAATGTATATATTATTTATATTTATTTATTTTTTTACTAAAGCTAAACCAAATACTAATTCTAACATGGTTCTTGTGTATTTTGCTTGAATAACATACATGCTATACTTAAAGAAAAGATCTGATTTATTTTTAGTGCCGTTTTCTCCAGCCAAGAGCAGCAAAAGCATATATAAAGGCATTATTTTGGTGCGCTCCTGGCTAGAAAGAATTAGAAAATATCAGACTGTCATTGTGATTTGATACTAGGATGAAAAATGTCAAAAGTGGAGATGACAAATCAGCCCAGTGAGGAGAAGTGGCTCTCAGACAGGGGATGTCATTTGTCATGATTGCCATTTGACTGCACTCCCAGTCCCCCTCCTCCACCGGCTTTTCTGCCTACAGATGAATGATACATTGATAGCCATTAATTCTAAATTATCCAAATTTGCCTAACTGCATCTAGCATGTGTGTGGAAATCAAATTTATCAGTGCTTTCCTTTTGCTTTCTCCATCTTTTTTCCCTCCAGTCTCCTCTTCTTTGCCTTCCGCGAAGCCTAAACCTTTCTGTGGACAGACGGGGAATTAGATTTGCACTCTGCACAATACACACAGCCAGACCATCAAACCCTAAGCTTGGTGACATTTCCAAATGTTCATCTCCCCTCATTTCAATCGTCCATTTGGAATGAATAAAACGGCCAGGCGACTTGAAAGAATGGCAGCCCCCTGAGCTTCGCTGCATCTATGGCTCATATCTCCACCTCCTCCTCTTCGCACCCCCCCCCCACGCCCCCACGCCCCCACCCCGAGCCCAACCTTTAGGAAGCCGAGGGGCTTTGTTGGAGGGGGACACAGCTGAGCCTGCCTCACATCCAGAGCCCCCTGCATAATACTGGAGGTAATTAAGCCACAGCTTCAAGGTTGCATGGACACAAGACAATTCAGCCTAATGAAGTATCGATCGGCTGCAGCAGAAGTAAAACAAGTTGACATTCATTTAGAGGTACTGGTGAGAATATACCACAATGCCACGAATGACGTAAGGCTTCAATGGTGCACGGTTTAATCATATGGAAACAATGTGGTCTAGACTACAATGCCTCTTGTTGAGCTACTTTGTCATAAATCAACAATCAGGACCGTATACATTTTGGTACCATCGCAGGGAGTTGGGTTATAAAAGAAAATAAATCAAAGAAATCTCAGATTTAATCAAAATGAGAAATGTACACAAACAATGGCAACAATGACCATCTTGTTAATGGAACAACGGATGTTCAGATTATATCAGACAGTGCTGTATTAGCCAAATTCACAATTATTCCAATTTGAAATGTTCTCCAGAACATTTCCTGACAGACCAAATCATGTGTTTCTCAGAACATATTATTGCTCCAATGAGGCCTGATTGAGGTTTGGCTCCACTAAAAAAGGTCTTAGGTCTAATCTGTCCTGAGAAAACCTCTTATAGCAGAAAACCCCCCAGTGACAACCAGATTTCATCAACAAATCTGACTCATTAAAGTAATTTGATTGACAGATGTTATGATTCACAACATTTGCCCTAGTTCCATGACTGAAAGCTGTAGACCAAGCACCCGACTACCGCAGGCTAAACTAATGAGTCGATCTCTGAAGACCTTGGACCTTGAACATCTTAGAAAAGCTCCAGAACGCAAGATTAGTCCAATGGAATAAGTTTGGGTCCATTAAAACAGAGCTTACAACATGATCCACTTCAGTTCTCCATCTCGCTTTTCAGTTCCTCATTAACTTACCATTTAAAAATGTCTAATTTCAGAATTCAGACCATTTTTTGAAAATTAAAACATTGTTTTGCACAGATTTGCACTGCATGCAATACATGTGCTTAAATCAATTTGTGTTCAAACTACATGATTTTAGGCAATACAGTCTAACAGAGACACTGAAAATTAATGCAAGATTTTTTTTTTAAATCTAATATCATTCATCTGTGTAGTTTAAATACTTAATAGTAAAAGTCATTTTCTTTATGGCAGAAAAACTATTTCTACTAGTATTATTGTACACATTTAAATTAATTTAAAGCAAATCTGCTGAAACAAATTAATTTAATTGTGTGGAAAGGTACTTCCCAATTTAAGTTAAGAATGTTTTTATTTTTTGGAGTGTATATTAGGGAATTATAAATTTGACAGTAATTGTGTAGAAAGAAAAGGTCTGACAGTCATCTAAACTACATCACCTGCCAACAAAATGCTGATAAGAAACATAATTCACCACAACTAATCAATTCATTTTATCCGAAATAAACAGCTCTGCACTTTACATGTAATTCAAACCGAGCACTCAAAACACCCACATTTGCAGCTTATCAGCACAATCAAATGCAAACATCCGGGAGAGAGCAGAGTTTTTTCCTTAAGTAATTGTCAGTCTTTTAATGGAGTCCACAAATGTCAGTTGCCAATATGTTTTAGCATTAAATGCAGTAGGAAGGATCCAGAAAGGTGGGCTATTCTGCAGAACACAACGCATTGTTAAACAGCTTCAATTATGCCAAATAGCCAGGTTTAGACGCATATTTGCATTGTGTAATATCTACAATCAATGCAGACATGAAAGTCAATTTGACTCGGCCTCATAGGGTGAAACTCACAGTAAGTGAAAACCACTAGCGCTTTACATAAAAAGTACAGTGAGTTTCATTTGTCAGTGGCACGGTTCAAATATTTTGACATACTTTATGATAATAGCTGCACAAACCGGCTAACAAATCACCAATCATGTGCAAACATAAAAAAAGGAAAAAATGCACCGGCTGGACGTTTTATTTTAATGTTGTGCTTTAAATTCGCTCCACTGCCAAAAAGATCACACTGATGCATTACTGTATCGTTGTCAGAAAATGACAGTCAAGTGCCACAGTGCGTTAACATTAGCGCAAGGCCTTTAAGACATTTACACAAAACATTCCACCCACAGTAGCAAAATACTGTATATAAAAGTCCAGGTAGCATTTGGAGTGAAGGTGAGAGATGCTCGAAGTACAGGTCAGGTGGCATGATAAACAGAGAACTGAACATGTACTCAAATCTCTAACTCTATTTTACTCTCTCTAGGCACTCATTGCTCATGGCATAGACTGCAAAGATTATATAACATAACATAACATAACATAACATAACTACACACCACATTAAGCATTCAGGTAGAAACCCCTAAAGGCAAAATCTCTCTCTAAAAACATTTTTACTCACATTTATGTGGATATGAATTCAAAATATGCAGACCCACCAAACACACTTTGAGCTAAAAAGGAATTAAAATAAAACATCTGTCATTCAGTTGCATGGACTAATTAATAAGTCACCGACTGTGATTATAAACCATTTAAACACATTTGATATCACACTGTACTCCAAAAAAACTTTTCTTTTGACACTTTTTGATAGCTTATAGCAATCATAAATCACATAAATTATAAATCAGAGATTGTTTTGACACACATGGAAAAAAGAAAGAAACCGCTGTCCAGTTTATGAAAGAAGTCAACATAAATAAAAAATGTTCTCATGGGCAATCATAAATATGGAGAAGTGAGGTGTGAAAATGAATATCTAGTACCCACAAAAAAGAAAAGGGAAAAGAAATAGGGCGCATTGTGCAGGACAGCTCTCTGCTTGTCTTACTGTGAGTTGTTTGGTATCTTTTCTTACCTGTCACAGACGCAGATGAGTCAGGCCAGGTCCTTAGAGGATTCTGCCGGTGCTGAAGACACACGGGCCATCCAGAGAAACCACACTGTGCGCACTTCACTGAAATACATATACATCAGATAATATTTGTGTCAAAACATTCACAAGATAAACTTTTGTCACTGCACGCAAAATGCACAATGATTGCCGTGTAAATTTACATGTATTGGATTGTGTACAGCTCTCAATACTATGATCATGTACACAGTACACACCGATCAGGCATAACATTATGACAGGTGAAGTGAATAACACTGATTATCTCTTCATCACGGCACCTGTTAGTGGGTGGGATATTTTAGGCAGCAAGTGAACATTTTGTCCTCAAAGTTGATGTGTTAGAAGCAGGAAAAATGGACAATCGTAAGGATTTGAGCGAGTTTGACAAGGGCCAAATTGTGATGGCTAGACGACTGGGTCAGAGCATCTCCAAAACTGCAACTCTTGTGGGGTGTTCCCGGTCTGCAGTGGTCAGTATCTATCAAAAGTGGTCCAAGGAAGGAACAGTGGTGAACCGGCGACAGGGTCATGGGCGGCCAAGGCTCGTTGATGCACGTGGGGAGCCACAAAGCAAAAATGGTTCAGGAATGGTTTGAGGAACACAACAACGAGTTTGAGGTGTTGACTTGGCCTCCAAATTCCACAGATCTCAATCCAATCGAGCATCTGTGGGATGTGCTAAACAAACAAATCCGATCCATGGAGGCCCCACAGCGCAACTTATAGGACTTAAAGGATCTGCTGCTAACATCTTGGTGCCAGATACCACAGCACACCTTCAGGGATCTAGTGGAGTCCATGCCTTGATGGGTCAGGGCTGTTTTCGCAGCAAAAGGGGGACCAACACAATATTAGGTCATAATGTTATGCCTGATCGGTGTATGTCTACAGACAAGAAGTTGTACTCCTCATGGGCCAAGTCTTACTTTAAGTACTTTCATAGTTCTATTCTTTTGTAATTAATTATATCCAACTAATACTGTGTTATTGATATTCGTTTCGCAACCTCTGGTCGGGCAGACACATTACACAAAGAGTTAAAAGTTTCTTTTTAGCTGTACTTTGCTAGACTGCAATGTCAATTTATGTCATATGAAAAAGTAGGCCAGGAACTATCAATCTAATCCTCATCACTACCCAATCTGCTGTATATGAATAGTGCATGATTAATTCTTCAGTATTAATCATGAACTTTGTTCATATAAAACAAAGCTTAAGCTCTATTTGCTAAGATATTTGACCTTGTGAAAGAGTTAAGACACTACAGCTTGGATTTAAAATGCATCTAAAGATTAAAACTGTGGTTGACTATTACAGAGGATTATAGATGAAGGAATATTATTTTTCATTTTGATGCAAAACTGATTTTGAAGTTAAACATTTTTTTTTTTTAAATGAGCAGGTGGTATATTATTTTGATAGCAAATAAGGTTATGCAGAAGATGTGTGATATCTATATACCACTTTGCCCCCGCCCTTCAATCAGAGCAGTAAAATTAAAGTAATACCTTGGACAAGCAACAATATTTGTTGTGAATATATGCTTCAGTGCTTCAGGCTATGTTCTACTTCAGAAATCAGCACAGCTTTGATCTTTACTCACTGAAATGAAAAAATTCTTTATGACTATCAAGTAAGTCTCACTTCTTTTTTTCTTACAGTGAATCTTGTTTACCAGTACAGAAGTGCATGTTTACAGGTGAATGGGAATTACTCTGGAGACACAGAGAAGTTTCAGCTCAGCCAAAATTGCATATTTTCGCCATTCAAGTGCTTTGAAATGCAACCAAGGTCACCGTCAGACATCCACTTTAGCATTCACACCACCTGAAGCATGTCAGTGTTTTTTCTCTTTTGAAATCAAAGGTGCACTAGGTACAAGTCTACTTGCAACTCTTAATCTCACAAATTGTTCGCTCAATAAAGCAAAGGGTGGGCAGTGACTTTTCCGAAGAACAGGACACTAAAATATAACAAAAAAATACTTTCCATTTCTATCATTTACATAACTGCCTTGTATGATCAACCCATGTATATACCAGAACTAACAAAATCCACTCTTAGAGGGATAGTTCACTCAAAAAAGAAAATTCTGTCATCATTTAGTCACGCTCAAGTTCCAAACCTGTATAAATTTATTTGTTCTGCTGAGCACAAAGGAAGCTATTTGGAAGAATGTTTGTAACCAAGCAGATCTCGGCAGCCATTGACTACCATAGTGGGGGAAAAAAATAAAAAATACTATGGTAGTCAATGGCTGCCGAGATCTGATAGGTTACAAACATTCTTCCAAATAACTTCCTTTGTGTTCAGCAGAACAAAGAAATTCATACAGGTTTGGAACAACTTTAGGGTGAGTAAATGATGACAGAATTTTAATTTTTGGGTGAACTATCCCTTTAAGGACACCTTTAAATCAACTATGTCACCACTGGGGATGTGCGAGACTACACTTTTTTTTTTTTTAATCGACATTGATGGTTCCATGAAGAATCTTTCCATTCCACAAAAGGTTCTTTATAGTGGCGAAAAGGTTCATATTGTTAAAATGTACGTCACACTTTAGAAAAAAAAAGTTTTTTTTTTTTTTTTTTTAAGAACTGTCGACTGAAAGGTTCTTTGGGGAACCAAAAATGGTTCTTCTATGGAATCGCCACAAAAACCACCTTTTGGAATCTTTATTTGAGTGTAGTTGACTAAATGATATATTGCTGCTAGTCGACGTTGAAAATACTATTCGACTTATGTGAAAATACTTTACACACTGATGCGAATTGAATACCCTTAAATACCAGTTACTGGTACACTAAGCTTTTCTTGCGATTTTGCCGCCTGTCATGTGTACAGATACATTTCATACACTAGAAGCACGTTCAAACAAACGCAAGCAGTGCTGACTTGTGTTAACTTTTATTAATATCGAGTTTGTACTTCAAATCAACTGAATCAATAGACAGTGCAAGAGCAATAAATGTGTCTATATTTGGTAACACTGATTAAGTGAATACTTAGGTTTATGATCATAATGCACAGCACACATATATGATCTTTTTTCAGTGGCATTAGTATGGGATTTGACTGTTTGATGCATAGATTTGGTAGGCTATTTCAAATGAATCACTTATATAGAATGTTTTTTGACTGTATTCTGGGGGTTTGTTCGATTACAAAATTACCCATTTAAATGTTAATGAAATTAGTCATGCCACACATCTCTAGTAGTCTGAGATCACATTGAAAATCTGGGAATCAAAATTAAATTTGAACTTGGGAAGTTTTAGGATTTTGAGAAATTTTAAACAGAGAAACATTATGATGTAAAGAAATACTTAAAATTCTAGCACTATTTATAGGTCATTAATCAAATAAGTTAATTTGTGATAGAGTTCCTGTGAATTCCTTTGTACAAACACCCAGTTCTTGCTTCCATTGAAGCACAAGATGTTTTTGAATCATATCAAATCATGCTTCAGAACATAATCACCAGGTTTTACACAAGCCTGTGAAGGTAAAGCAAAAGGGAGAGATGCGAGATTCTGAAATTATTATGCTGAGAATTTATAAATTAGAAAAATGCTAAACAGAAACCATTTCAGTATCGTTTTCTTAAGCCATATTGAGTCCACCAGGTAATGGTTCACTGAGGCCACAAGGTTTTACAATATTTTTACTCAATTACATTAAAATGATCTCGGAGTTGATTATGTTTTTAAATCTCTCTTTCACACAACATGGAGGAGGTTAATAGGTCAACAGGTCACATTTCCAGTCTCGGACAATACTTAGTCAAAGTAACGTGTTCACTTTGTAAAATGATGGGTTTCAATCTTGTGATGACAGTTTGAGCAGCTGTAAACATATCTAATTTGAAGCAAAGCACTAGAATGCGCTTTTTATGTTGAGGTCCTGAGATCTATTTACTTGATTAAATCTGAGCTCCTAATCCTTCATGAGAGACAATGTTGGTCATGTTTCTGGAATCTGTTGAACTCCACTATTGTTGTTCATTTTATCCACTCGAACAATCTATTACTCTTGCTAGCCAAGAATGCCATTCAATTATTATGGATTGTTTTTGATTATAATATAATATAATATAATATAATGAATTTATAATATAATATAATATAATATAATATAATTAATATAATAAAATAAAATATATATAACATACAACTTTTGAAAAGTTTGTTGATTTTTAAAATTGTTGTTGTTAAAATGTAAGAAAAATAAACAAGTATTAAAAAATAAAAAAATAAAAAACAAGTATTCCCATACGCCATTAATTTGAATGAATTGTTTATGATATTTAGTATAATATAATACAATATAATTAATATAATATAACAACAAAATATTTAAATGAAATGTAAAAAATAAAAGTAAAAAAATAAAACATCACATAAAACTTGATTAGTTTCTGATTGTAAAAAGCTTTTAAAGTTGTTAATAAAATAAATAAATAAATAAATAAATAAATAAATAAATATGTATTTCCATATGCCATTCATTTATTATTAATTGGTTTTAATAATTGTTAATAAAAGAAATTAAAAAAATAAAGAATGAAAACTAAAAAAAAAAAAAAATAAGTAAAAATAAACAGCATAACATTGCAGAGCTTCATTAGTTTCTGATTGGAAAAGCTTTTAAAGCCATTCATTCTCTAAGGTTAAAGTCTTCAGATGTGCTGGGTGCATTTTAATGTCTATGCTTTTAAAAGGGGATGGGCAGATGAGCGTTGTAATCCTCTCTCCTCTGGCCTCAGAGGCCCGTTTTGACTCCGTGCACCAACAACAAATGTTGACCTTGCTGTTCGAAACTCAAGGCCTTAAAGGTATATGCAAAAAGCAACATGGACACCTTAAAAGAGGACCGGCTTTTGATGTTGAGGGGCCCCGTTTTCAAAGCAAACGGGAGATACCCATAGGCTCAAATTCCATCAAACAGTTTTTCATATATGTAGCTCGTAGGTGTTTATAATTACAAACAAGCGGCATCATGATTAAAACATTGCGAGAGGATCAGAGGCCAGGGAAGACGTAATAAAAACAAGAGGGAAGAGAGGTACATACAGATTTTCTTCAGACATCTCACGTAAAAACAGACGTACACAAACTCATCCAGAGACTAAACATAAACCCTAGAAGCCATAATTAATTAAAACGACCAAATCCCAAAGTATGAATAGAAAACACAAAAAGCTCAGGAAAGAGTGATTTTAATTGGTTCCCTCCCGATTCCGCACAGGTATCACTTGAGTGACACACTGACATGGTAATAATGTCAGTCAATTTAAAAAGGTGCCGCTTCAAAGCGAGGAAGGAAACTTGGGAATAGTCCCATCATCGTCTGTCGGCCGGAGATTTTGTTCCGCAGAAGTCACATGCACAGTAAAATGGTCAAGGGCTGTCGTGAAGAGATTAATGAGGAAGCTCTAGGCACTCTGGGAGGTCAGTGTGACGGGAGGGGTGGGGGTGTGAAAAGAGCCCTCCAGGACCCCCCCAAAAAAACATATGAGCACACATTCACTCTAAATGAGAGGACTGATTGGCTTTGAATATGCTCAATCTGACATTGAGTAATTAAGAGAAATTATGTGGTAAGGATTGTTTCCCTAATGTCTTCGGGGGCTCTGTCACGGCGCTGTAATGAAGCCTGATGTAATCCAAACCGCTTTCAAATGGCCTGTGACAAATAAAGACTGATGTTACGGCATGGCAGTTTGAGTGCACTGTGGACTATGTTGTCTCGATGATGTAATCATAGATTGAGGATCCTTTTAATTACCAGTTAAATATTTAAATTGGCAATTAAGATAATTAACGTAAACATCATCAGTCACACTTGATGCGCCGAAATAAATGGCAATAACTGTTATCACACACAACAGCACCAAGGCTTTTTTTGTGTGATGCATAAACTGGGCTATCGAGAAAATAAATAAACCTGACAGAAAAAACCTCTGACCATTTCTATCTTTCTTTTCTTCTACTGTCATGTCCAATATGGCATTACAGAGAGAGACCTTCACTAGTCTCTTTAGTGCTGATCTCTCTTGATCCCGATGTGTGGTCTAAATGAAAACTCAAACAGATCCATTCTCTCAAGTTCCCTCACAGATGTGAGGATCAATACAGGGACATGTGGGTATCGATCAGCGTAAATGGTAGCAACACTCACAAATTTGCCAAAACAAGACCTTTTTTTCCAGAGGTCCGAGGCCACCGCCACGTGTGCTGTAATGTTTTTACGATGTCTATGGATTTTATTGAGGTAGATTACATAGAATTATGTTGTTCAACTTACGAGCAGGACTCTCAGAGCGGCAAACCTTTCACTGAGCTTATTGGCGTGGCTCTGGAGGGCAGCTTTTCAGACTGCAATTTAAATGGCAGTATTGAGGATGCCAAATTTGATATGGAATAAACATAAGGGCCATAAAAATGCAGATCTGTTGACCTGATGTTCTCTATATTGATAACACCTTAGGTATGAAAAACTAAGATGATTTCAAGCAATTTGCTAAAAACACACATAGGATATAGTAGGTGTATAAAATTGGATAAAATATTAGGGATGCTCAACATAATCCCTACCTATCCCCAATTTATCAGTAATAATTGCTATTAAATATTTAACTGTGCATGCTCATTTCTAGGGATGCACCGATAGGATTTTTTGGGGCCGATGCTGATACCGATTTTAACAAACAATTATTGGCCGATACCGATATTTGTCACTTGCCCTCTTTTTTGAAATTTTGTCATTAAAAAACATTCATTAACTTATAGCCTACTAGCTAGTTTATTGCTGCATAATCAAATAATTTCTAACAAACATAGACTGGATCCATTTAACATTCAGCAGGCCAACATAAATACATAAATACAACAGAACAAAGATACATATGAAATAAACAATGCTTTTTAGGTAGGTTTAACAGTTTCCAGGTATGGAAATAAAGTAAACAAATGTTAAATAACACTGCATATTCTTCACTGTATAAATTAAATACATATATTATTATTACATTGAGACGCAGCTAAATTCTACTGTACAACATTAATATATTTCTGTCACAATTACTTTGTTAAACTGAACTTTTATTTTGACGGGTTGCCGTGAAGACCGTCGAGTGTGTGTGTGTGTGTGTGTGTGTTTATGATATGATGATAGATTTTGTCGAATGAAACGGTAAAATGCTCATGAAGTGACTGGACATGAGGTTCATGCATTTATGTCCTCATATATTGAGGCAGCAGAGGCTGAAAAAACTGCCAAGTTTCAGTGTGTGTGAGGTAAATGAAACCGCGCATCTGCGCCATTCATTCACACAGAGACACAGAAACATGCAGGATTCATATTTAAATAGTCTTTTGCGGCTTAATATTCACAGACACTAGTCTATATCGCGATTTGATTTAAGTGTACTGACCTACGTTTTATTTATTCATCAAAACGTTGACAAATTCCGTGACATTCCACGTTATGCAGTAAATTCCGTTTTTATGATTGGATTCCATCTGCGTTTTCCGCATCGCGAAACTGAATCCTTATGAAAGCTACAAAAGTTATTTAGTCAAGTGTGGTGAGCGATTTTTTTTTTTTTTTTTGGGTCTTTTCTTGTTTGATTAACATTATAACGCAGACAGCAGCGCAGCAGTAATAATACATTATAATCTTGGATTATGCAACAGACATTATACAGCTCAGTGCCTTCAGGCAGTTAATTAATAAACCATCGATTTGTTATATCAGCCTTTTTCATGCTATAGCCGATATGCCGATGGTTGTAAATTGATCAAAAATCGGCCGATAAATAATCGCCGGCCGACATCGGTGCATACTCATTTCCCTTATTTTTACATTAAAATGACATTTGCCATCATCTAACGCTCAATTGATCTTTAAAAACACTAAATTTAATCTCAAAATGAATATTAATTTTCTATACTGTACAGTGTACATTATAATATGCGACCCTGGACCACAAAACCAGTCATAAGTTGCACGGGTATATTTGTAGCAAAAGCCAACAATACATTGTATGGGTCCAAATTATCGATTTTTCTTTTGTGCCAAAATCATTAGGATATTAAGTAAAGATCATGTTCCATGAATATATTTTGTAAATTTCCTACCGTAAATATATTAAAAATGTATTATTAGTAGTAATATGCAATGCTAAGGACTTCATTTGGACAACTTTAAAGGCGAATTTCTCAATATTTAGATTTTTTTTGCACCCTCAGATTCCAGATTTTCAAATAGTTGTATCTCCGCCAAATATTGTCCTATCCTAACAAACCATACACCAACGGAAAGCTTATTTATTCAACTTATTTATTCAAGATGTATTGACCCTTATGACTGGTTTTGTGGTCCAGGATCACATATTATGATTCCTAAATTCACTTGTAACATTACGGATTTCAAACAAAATACTCCTTTCATATAAGATAATCTACACAGCAAGATAAAATGAAGTTGGTTGATTATAATGATTACGTAATCAATGCAACTAACCCAGACACTGCAAACATCAATATGCCAACAAATAAGTAAAGTACATCTAAATGCACCAAACATGACGTTATTTTTGATCCCAGGCACGAGCTGCCTCTGATATGAGTGTCAAATCTTAACGTCAAATAGGCACGCTGACGGCACGGTCTGCCACTGTATTAATAAACACACACTCTCATTTGCACCCGTCATACCAATGAGGCTCTTGAGATCAGATGGAAATTGTTCTTGTCTTTCACAAAGTCCATCTTGTTTTCTGGAGGGACAAACCAAGAGGCCAAGATGTGCAATGGAGTGTGTCGAGTTGTTCGGGGGGTGGAGATGTCCGCCAGCTTCATAACGAAGGCATGCTAAATCATTTAATTGTTCCCTAAAAGCATAAAGTCTAGTTAGCATAGACATAATTGCTGTGGCTTGCGGCATGGAGCAATTGACATCTAGGCAAGATGTTAATTGTCATTGTAACATTCCTGAATGCACGTTATGCAAATGATGTGCAAAAAAAAAAAAAAACAGCGATTGGTCATTTTAATGCCTGTGTTAATTGGACATATGTTTGTTTAAGAACACATGGTAGTGGCTAATATCAAACAGCCTGACAGATTAACATTCTGTGATGTCTGCAACAGATCCAAACTTTTAGATGATGGCGGATTCAGCATTACTTCATCTCTAGATAAAACTAGATATGCAAAATATTACATGCAAGCGAAAAATAATTATTGCCAATTCTGAAACCTATTTAAAATTGATCTTAGCTGTTAATTATTGAACCGAAATGATCCCAGATTGTGTTTATAAGCTGATATATATCATTAGCAGAATGTTTGTGTTGAGTAAGCGCATCGATGGAGAAGCACAGGGGCAACACGCATCCATGCTTTGCATTTTATGCAAGACAAAACAATTGATTTTTGCAAATCATTTTAAATATATCAGCAGTCCTTTTACCTGGTTTTCCCAAAAGACCCCTAGTGTTGAGTGGAACCATGGTATGTCTTTAGCAATAATGCAAAATCAATGAGCAGAAACAGAGCTATCATCTCCTTAAACGCAAACTGCCATTTCACTGATTTCTAATTAAATTGACAGTGAGTCCAAACAAACAGGCCTCCTCACTGCACGGATAATACAATACTCTAGGTTTTAAAGAGCAAATAATGTGGCTGACGTTCAGAGTAACAAAATTATACAATTTCGCTTTCTCGACGCTGAATGAAAACACATCGATCTGTAAACATACTCCTTTGATCGCTCTAAACGCTCAACAAAGCCTAGTGTCTTGAAATAGATATTTGTATGGTAATTCTTCCATTTATCTTTGAGATGCGGTGGGGAGATGAGAAGCCCTCTTCTATTTGCAGTTCCATTAATCTTTTGAAGTCTTAAATGCGTAATCCAATGAAAGACAAAGCTGAAATCCAGAGCCAGTCGTAGCGGATTAAATATTTATAGTGGATGCCTTTCTCCGTTCCTACACCAACAACTTCTACGCTTGTTGCTCTTTGCTATGAAGTGTGCTAAGGCGCTTGTGTGCTCGCTGGCCCATAACGGGGAGGACAGTGCAATCAGAAAAGTACCAGAATCAACATGAAATAGCTAACAATTACTGGCATTTTCCCCCGTTTTTACATGGGCAAGAGGAAACGAGAAGTGTATAAATCAAGCCATTCTGGTAGAACACTTGCTCTAGGTGGAGGGAGTGGGAAAGTAACTGTGCTGTTAAATGATTATGTACTCATTCTAGTTCTGTCACTTTGTGTTTACACCACTGTCAATGGCATGCCAATCAAGAGCTTTATAAGACCTAATTCACAGAGCCAAGACTAGTGCTTTTAGGGAATTTCCACTCTTCAGTATTCAAAAATCATGTCTGCTTAGATCTCTCTGCTAATATGAGAAAGACAAACGGATGTCACTCTGTATTCACATTTTTCATTGCATATTAATTCATACAAATTAGCGCAGTCAATCGATTTAAAAATTTTAGAATGAATTACATAATATGCTGATTAATTAGTCACATTTTAATTTAGTAAACAAAGATACTTCAGATTTGCTTCAATGGTAGAAAAATGAATGCATTTCATAACTTATTTAATTTATGCTTTTATTTTAATGAACGCATGCTAAAAACTAACGCAAATTGGTCATCTGTGTTAATAAATCATACATTAAAATGAATAATGGATCGAAGAAATAATGAATAAATTAAAATATTAAATGAAAATAATTTAATACAATTTTAAAAACAAAAATGGAAAAAAGGAAATAAAAAAAATAAAATAAATTAATACAAACTAAAAAAATTTTTTTTTTTAAATCTACATTTTTCAACTACTAAATTTGTGCTTATTCAATGTGAATTGTGAATGTGTCAGTGAAAAATACAAATGGACCCCAAAGAAAAAGGAGTCTCCTGTGTTGATTTGGGATCTGGCTTTGTTTCCTGGATGCTGGTCCCCACTCTTATAGACCTGCCATAAGGGATTTAAAAGATTCCCTGAATCTGGCTCTTTTCAACAGTAAATCCTGGTATTATACTCCTCCAGGCTTTGACTGTTTTACAGCAGCATTTAAATAAGTGAGCATAGGGGAAAATATGTCAAAGGTCTGTAACAGATGTCCAGTGGTCTTTCCGTTCTCCCTTTGGCTAATTTAGCACTATATTGAGCCTTCAAGGGAGGATTGATGGTCCTGAAGGTGTCCCCCCCCACCCCCATCCTAACATGAGCAAGTCTCAGGAGGGAGCAGCTACAACTTCCAACACTTTATTATTGGACAATTTGGAGTCTTCTTTCAGTTGGGTGACATGGCTTAGGAGATGTCACAGACTGCCCAATCAATACTGGAAGCTTAGCTGGCTGAAGTGTCTACCACCGCAGTGGCAGCAGCTGTGGCCGAACACACTGCTGACCTGTTTACAGGATGGTAATTACTTCGGAAGTGCCCAGCTTTTGGCTCTCACTGACCAGAGCATTAATGAAGGAGAAAAAAAAAAATTAAAAAAAAAAAAAAACCACAGGGCCTGAGCGATCAATCCATCCGTGAGCTTGACCACTGCATTTTAAATGATGGGGTCACTGATGATTAAAGCCAGACAAGGAAACGTGTTAAAAAAGAAATTTAATTACAAAATCTATCCGTCACTCTACCCACTTATGGTGGATGTGACTGATGCCGAAAACATGCTCACTTGACAACAGTCATTTTCGGTCTCTCAACCAGTCAGTGATGACTTTTGCAAAAGATTGAGGTTAATATTTGGAAGCGAAACAATTGCTTTGCTGTAACGATCGCACTTGACAGAGTTTTGAAAAGAAAACAAAATCTGCCACCCACAGAATTTCTCTGTGAATCGACAAGCACTAATTCCTGACATTTCTTGGCCTATTTCCTCTGAATGAGGAGCAGAAACAGACAGAAGCTGTGCGTCGGGCTGCGGTTGCCTGTGGCTCGATCTACTTGACTTGTGGTGCGACAAAGCGCTCAGCATGTAGGCAATCCAAAGCCCAGTAGCTGGCAAATGTATTGATCCTATGGATTTCCTCCAAAAGTAGTGATAATGATATATCATGGCCAGATTTGGATGAACAAACTGTTGGAGAAGTGTGAAACCAATTTAAGGACATAAAGACCATGACTTCCATTTGCAATGCTTCAAACAACAAAGGACAAAGGGATAAAAATCTATAGAGACCTTTAAAGGTCTTTACAAAAGGCTTCATTTGTCTAGAGATGGTTGTTAAATATCTAACTGACATGTATTTTTCAAAACTTTTTAGAGCAGTCATCATAAACATACTACAGAAAGTATGACACAGCTCTGTACCATTATCATGTTTGTTTCGGTTCAGATTATGAACGCAAACAAATGTATATTTGTATACACACACGCATTCACAGTTTGAGGTCTTTTAATGTTTTTGAAAGTTGCTTATGCTCACCAAGACTGCATTATTTTGATCAAAAATACTGTAAAAACAGTGTTACAAATTAATATTTGTGAAAAATTAGTTTAATATATATATATATATATATATATATATATAATTTTTTTTTTTATATTTGAATTTTTTTTAATTTTCAACAGCCATTTCTCCAGTCTTCAGTGTCACATTATCCTTCAGAAATTATTCTAATATGCTTATTTGGTGCTCAAGAAATATTTAATATTATTATCAAAATAAGAGCATTTGAAAGAATTCTTTTGTAAAAAAAAAAAATAATAAATTCTTAAGTCTTTACTGTCAATCAATCAATATGTCTTAGCTGAATAAAGATTACTTAATCAAATTAATAAATCTTACTGAACCTAACTTTTGAACAGTAGTGTATACACACCATTTGTGAACAGAAGTAAAAGCAGACAACATCATAGCATTAAGGCACAAAATAGTGTGTGTTAACTAAACATGCTGCAAAAGCATACAGATCTTATGTATGTAAATTATGTCGATGTCTTGCTCACAGGGCAAAAGATCACTTTAATTTTATTCATCTCATTTTCATACTTTCAAACTGACAGTTAGAAAACTTGAAAATGTGATGGTATAGATTTTTAAAGAAATCTGTAGTTACACATGGCAGTTTTCCTGCATACTGCGCATGGATTAAAGTTATGGGAGGACAGAAAGACAACTTATGTGTTTTCTATTATATTCTCGGAATTCTGGTTATAATCCTGCATGTTAAATATCAGACACTTTCATTTTTCATCCTGAATCAATGCATCTGTGCTTTAAGCTCCTTAGTATGCCAAAGAATTGGATTTCTGTGAACACATTACATGTACACGTTTGTATTAAAATCTATAATTTATATTCCATTTTCACCTGATTAAAATGTAACATCTGATTATTATGGAAACCTTTCGCAATCTTTCTGACATCATGAAAAAACATTCATTTTAATCTCTGCAACGTTTTAATTACTAGGTCAATTCTGACTTTCAAGGGGGAAAAAAATAATCTTTTCACAAAATCAAATGAATGGTGCAACTTAAAAAGAAAAAGACATTAAACAAAAAGACAAATGTTATTCAAACTTAAGATTTTCTCCATCTGCTCTGAATGCCTCATGTAAATGTGACACTCACCGGTACCAGGAAGAAAATAAAAGATGCGCTTATTACTCAACATGAAATTTCTTCATGTATAAAGAGTACAAAAGCAAGGGTTTCAGTTTTTTTAGGTTTCAGTTCAGATCTGAATTTGCAGTGACTTTATAGGTGTTCATACGCAAATACAATATGATCCTGAATAAAATATGTCAAAAGATATCAACAATGTCTCTTTCTGTTTCAGGCTACACACCTTTGAATCAGCCTTTTCTTTTGGAAATGAAAATGGGCCGCATTTATGTCAGTTTGCTTCTCCCTGCGCTGGACATCTTGTTTGATGGCAGTTGTAATTTGGCATGATTTTTTTTTCCCCTCTCTCCCCTTATATAAATTCTGAAAGGAAACTCGCAGTCTTTTGTAGTTATGTTTTAAATTCAAGCGCTCGCCAGCATGCTGAGTGTTCATTTTAGAACTGTGATGGCCAAATCAAGATAACAACATGTCTCTCCAGACAAAATGACCACAGCATGATGCTGCCAGCTGAAATTAATTCGGCAGTTGACTCGAGGGGGGATTCAGAGGCAGTGTCTGCCGCACCTACTGTACAAGTCTTGAATATTTAGGGAGCCTTATCTTTTACATGCTGTTCACAATTCACTCTCCCAACATTTACTGATGAAAATGTACAACAAGCAAAATATTTTGCCATTAAAGAAATGGTGGTGCTTCAGTCCTACGAAAGGTACATTTGTTGGAGCTGTTCTCTGTGGCTGCCTTTGTGCTTCAGAGGCAATTCTGGAGAGTTCAGGATAAAATAATTGTTCCTGCCTATGTGACCTGACATCTAAGATTTTTGGGAGCAGATTTGATTGCATGTGTACCTTTGCTTTTCATCTTTCAAAAGAAAAAACACACGTACCTATTGTTCAACATGTAATACAATATGCTATGAGTATCAGATAAAATTAAATTTCATGCAAAAATATTTTTTAAAATAAAATATGGGACCCTAGACCACAAAACCAGTCATAAGGGTCAATTTTTGGAAATTGAGATTAATACATCATCTGAAAGCTGAATAAATAAGCTTGTTAGGATAGGACAATATTTGGCTGAGATACAACTATTTGAAAATCTGAGGGTGCAAAAAATATCTAAATATTGAGAAAATTGCCTTTAAAGTTGTCCAAATGAAGTCCTTAGCAACGCATATTACTAATAATACATTTTTTATATATTTACGGTAGGAAATGTACAAAATATCTTCATGGAACATGAATTTACTGATTAAAGAAAAATCGATAATTTTGACACATTCAATGTATTGTTGGCTATTGCCACAAATATGCCCGTGCGACTTATGACTGGTTTTGTGGTCCAGGGTCACATATTTTCATCCAATTGCATGAAGATTGTTTTATTCATACATTTCACAGGTGGACAAAAATATGCCATATAATTTTTTTTTGCTTTAGTAAAAAAAAAAAAAATGCATGAGGATTGTTTTATTCATGCATTTCACAGGTGGACCAAAATATGGCATATACTTTTTTTTAGTAAAAATAAATATGGCATATTTTGGTCCACCTGTGACTTAGCTCATCATGATAAAAGCTAATAATATAAATAGCACAAGATGCAAATCTTCATGACCACACGGACCAGCCAATTCTAGATCCAGCTCATGGGACCTTGGCTTTGTCAGTCATGTGGAAATATGGGGTTTTCTAGGTCAGGTCAAAATTCTGACATTTCTATTAAATGGAAATGTTAATGTTTGGAATATTGCCAGTGATTTTGCAGACTGATCAGTATCATACGTGACATATATGTAGGAGACAGTTCATAAATACATCTAATACTAGATTAACAGTCTGAGAAGGACTGGCCGAAAGCCAGTTAAAATACAATGATAGAATAAAGAACAAAAAATGCTTATGATAACAAGCATAAATATATTATATATTTTACATAAAATATCTATATAATACATGTATATATTTTTTTCCTTTCTCAGCATTTAACTTATTTTATTTGATCATTACCATGTTTAAAGCTACAAAGAAATATTTATACCATATGCTGTAGATATGACTCAGTTATGTCACGACCACTTGACGTCTCTATTCAGAGAGCAGTGTTGTAAATAATTACGCACAATTAGCACTTAATTAATGAGGCTGAAACAAAGAGACAGCTCCCCTGGTGCACTTTTTCAGCTTGAGCAAAACACAGCCTTGCAATATGCCATCTGTTTCCAAATCCGCGCCCTGGTAGCTCCGTTCTGTGATAATATGGCATGTTGAAACAGTAATCTCCCCCTTGGGCCGACATAATTACGACTCCATGTTAATCACCTAACAATTAGCAGCCATCAGTTTCAAGGGGCAATCAATGAATTAGGAGACTCTCCCACATGTTCAGTGTTGTTCTGCCCATTTAAAAGCAAGCAGCCCTTCA